>JARYGA010027999.1:0-43011 GCA_030545235.1 Helianthus tuberosus | reverse complement strand
GTTTGAAGTTATAGAGTGAAAAAGAGTTGGGATAAAGTTGGAAAATCCATCTTCCAATCCTTTTCACCGCGGTTATGTTTAGATCTATAAAAGATCCTTGTCTGTTTATGTTGAAACCGGCTAGATCCAAGTCATTCTTGGTGGATTGAGGCCAAAACATGAAGTTCTTCAAGAACCCATGATGACATCATCCTAGAACACTTGATTCTTGGTGATTTCACGGTTAAAAGTTAAGATTTGAAAGATAGAAAGGTGTAGGAGTGTTTATAGATCAAGAAAGTACAAGATTTAGGACGAAAACTTACCGGAATCGAGAGAAATCTAAGAAAAGGTGAGTTGAGCATGCTGGTCGAACAGGGGTTTCCAAAAGTAGTAAAGGATGACAATAACAGGGGTATTTATAGGATGACAAAAGAGGAAAGGGCTGGCCGATCGGTTGGCAGCTCGATCGGACAGTCTGTCCGATCGGACAGTCTGTCCGATCGGACAGTCTGTCCGATTGGACAGCAGTCCGTTCAGCTGGCTGTTCGATCGGCTGGGAAGCCTGATCGATCGGTCGCTCCTTGCGAGTGTTTCGCGCGACGATTTCTGATATTTCGATTCTGATTGCGAGCGGTTCGATTCGATAGAGTTTCCTAGTCATATTACTTTCAGTCCCAACTACTTCGTATCTCGCGTAATCTATTTTCTACCATCTATCCTAGTTCGATTGTGATTCGAGTTCGAGTTCGATAGCATTCGAGTTTCGATTGAGTTCGCTTGATTACACAACACAACATAATAAACATGCACAGGTAACACGTAAGGCACACACACACGTATAAGTACAAATACGTAGCTCGAGTTGTGATTTGATGTCGATTCGGTTAGCATAGCTTGACTATTGATTAGTTAACTTTATCGCATTGTTACTTCCTATAGTTCACAGTCGTAGATCGATTGAATAACGATTAACACACATCGATTATTGCAATTAACAACACTTACTCCACATAATATATTTAAAAACAAGAAGTTTCTATGAGTCAAGTTGCGCGAAACCGGTCGTTGACTTTGACCTTGACTTTGACTTTGACTTGTGAAAACACGGGGTGTTACACAAACCCCATCAGAGTCCGTTCAAGAAACTTCCAATCAACTGTGTCATAAGCTTTTTGAATATCAACCTTAAAAGCACATTTAGGCGGCCCCTGATTACGATGATAATTATGCATAAGCTCCTGAGTCAGCAAAATATTATCTGTGATTCTTTTTTTTTTTTTGGGTAAAGGGTTACCCCGGGGAAAATTTATAAATAATCAAAGAATAATACAAGTGTATCAGAAAAGGATACACAAAGCTAGACTTGGCATACCAAGCCTAGGACAACCAAGAAAACAACCAACAAAAAGAAACACACAACGACATCCAAGACAAACTCAACCAAAACCAAACAAACACCCCGACACTCTAAAAGCTAGCCAGCGCCGTCTTCTGACAAAGGAATCTTCCACTTCTTCAACAGCTTCATGTATTTCAAGTCCTCACTAGGTTTGAATCCCATTACACGAAGTCTGATTGTATTGACAATCCTCTCGGTCACCAATGCCACACTGCTCTGATTTGTGGAGAATAGGCGATTGTTCCTTTCTTGCCAAATAAAATACGTTGAGGCCGCAACCACCATTTTACAAACAATGTGATCAATCTTCCTTGTATTAGCATGATGAATCAACCAGTCCAAAATGGAATCCCATATGCCGTTCACCTCTCCCATATCTATCAAACACTTAACTATTCCAGACCTGAGCCGCAAATGAACATTCGAAAAAAAGATGGTCTCTTGAGTTACCAGGCACAAATGCTGATTGATTGATATTGACAATATCACACAAGCCATCTTTAATACGATTAGTAATGATTTTACTAATGCATTTGCAAATGGTATTGCAACATGATATGGGCCGATAGTCTGTAATCAACGAAGGGGTACAAACTTTCGGGATAAGAGTAATTACCGTATGATTTAATTGTCGCAAAAGTTGCCCATTATTAAAGAAATCCTTCACAGCGTGACACACATCGTGACCAACAACATCCCAAGCCTTCTTGAAAAACACCGAAGTGTACCCATCCGGCCCCGGGGATTTATTACCAGCTATGGAGAACATCGCTAATTTAATTTCATCATCAGTAATTTGCCTAACCATATGAGCGGCTTTATCTGCTACAAGCACATTGCGAAATAAATCAGGTGAAGGCTGCATACTAATGTTTCCCACACTACCGAAAAAATCCGTATAATGATCAACCAGAACTTGCGGAACCAAACCGCCTTCATGCAAGTTACCAGCACCGTCCCTAATAGTAAAAATACGGCTCCGATGGTTCTTTGCTTTAATAACGTTATGAAAAAACTTGGAGTTAGAGTCCCCCAGCGAGAGCCACTCAACTTTAGATTTCTGTTTCAAGAATAGACCCTCATCCCTAACCGCCTCCTTGTAATCATGAACCAATCGGTCCAGCTGTTCTTTCAGGTCATCATTTAGTGGATCACTATCAATGGCCTTTTGACAATCCTCCAATGCTTTCCTGGTTACGCTAACCTTCTCGTGAAGATTCCCTTGTTTAAACAACAACTTCCTTATCGGAGTCTTAAGCATCTTAAGCTTATTCACCAGTTGAAACATACGATGACCTTGGATATCCCTACTCCAAATCGAATTAACAATATCCATAAACCCACTTTTGTCAGCGATCAAATTAACGAACTTAAACGGTTTTGGCTTATCTTTAGTCACATTAGGCAACTTCAATAAACACGGGCTATGATCAGAAATACGGTAAGGTAGAAAGTAAGCATAAGTTGCTGGAAAAACGTCTATCAAGCTAACATTCCCCATAACCCTATCAAGTTTCTTTAAGATAGTAGCTCGGTTCTTCTGATTGTTAGTCCACGTGTACTGAAGGCCCAACCGGTTAAGATCAAACACTTCAATGTCATGAACACACTCCTTAAACTCCCTGCTTCCTATACTTAAATTCGATGAACCAGCAAGAACATCATCTTGACACAACGCCTCATTGAAGTCTCCCATCATACACCACGGCTTATCATGCATGAACGTACTATGAATACGAAGGTTACTCCATAACTCTCTCCTTCTTTTATACTGATTATGCGCATACACAAAAGAACAAAACAGAGACTTACGGTCCATCTTAAATACAATCTGGGTGTGAATGACCTGATTCGAATGCGAAAGAATCATAACATCCACCATATTAGGATCCCACCCCACCATTATACGTGTTCCCTTATCACAACAGTCAACATTCGTAACCCAATCCCACAACCCACACACTTTTTTGCAAACACTAGCCAAATTAGACGAGTCAACATGGGTCTCCATAATCGCACAAACCTGAATGTGATTATCTAACAACATCTGCCGAACCTCCTTCTGTTTCAGGGAGCGGTTCAACCCCCTTATGTTCCATGCAGCAACACTACCCATTTAAACCTTCTTGACCAGGTGTGCTTGCACCCTCAGGTTTATTCTTGTCTAGCTTCGCATCCATGAACTTAGGTATTTCACCTAACAGGTCATACATCTCCACTTCATCTACTAAAACTTCAGCCGTACCACTTGTATTATTTTTGGTCCTCCTCATCGGCTGGCCGTCCCCACTATATAATGGTGACTTATTCATGTTCTCCTCATCCATATTCTGTAAAACATCAAACGGATTCGATACACCAACATTAACATCAGATTTTGACGCAGGCTCTCTCCGGATATTAGCACTAGATGATGATGTTTTCCAGTGGACTTAACATTCGCTACTGGCCGATACACTAGTTTAGGCTTCTGGTTATTAACATGGAATCCTTGCTGAGCTTGTTTTTTATGTTTTCCTTTTGAATTAGCATCCTGAAATTCATCCGATATCTTCTTTGTATTGTCAGGCACATGAATTTTTGGCTTTTTCGGACACGAACAATCCTCATGGCCAAATACACCACACCCCGAACATCTCAAAGGTTCCCAGTCATACTCAATATTAACCTTAGCAATAGAATGCCCCACACCCTCCAAATCAGGAACCGCAACTTTAATCATCCTAACCAAATCCCTAGCAGCATTGACCTCAATCAAAGCCCTTGCAAAACTACTCCGTCCCCATGATTCCGCACACATCGTCGCAGTAAACGAGTCAAGCATTTTAGGAACCCCTATTTTAGTTGCTAACAAACTCAAACCATCCTCAGTAAAAGCCGATAGAGGAACATTATGCATTTTTTCCCACACCGGTATTGCTGTGATATCCTCCTTAACCAACTTGGTTGACGGAGACCATTCGTTCAGAATAATAGGCACATTACGAATCATCCATGGACCATCCTCCATAAGTTGTTCAAGGCCTCTTTTCGTTTTAAACTTAAAAAGGAAGAAACCATTTGAGTTCATCGTCATCCTTGTCAATCCGTATTTAGCCCAACTGTTTTTGACAAAGTAATCCACGACCGGAAATGCAAGCCTCTTCCCTAGAAAGTAACCATAAAGTGTATTTGCAAACCTATCATTTACCTCCTTTACCGACGATAACGGAATAACCACATCAGCTCCATCCAACATATCCACTGTTTCCATCGCCCTAAAATTGACTTTTGGCACTTCCTTTTGCTTCTGAACGACCTTAGCAAAAGAAATAGGATTGGTAGCTTTCTTACTTGCCTCCATCGAATTAGAGCTCTCCTGAGTATCATTAGGGTTTGCATGAGGATCCGCCACTTTCTTGTCATTATCAAATTCACCAGCATTCAGATTAACATATGTCGACTTAGGTTTTGCAAAAGACAACTCTGGAAAATTTGCGGCCATATGTTCATCATCAATCCCACCCTTATACTCCAGATCCACAGGTTTTGAAATTTCATACAATCCATCAATAACCGAAGGGTTACTAGTCATGTACATACCACGTCGCGCCATCAGAGGGTTACCCTCTATGTTTGTAATTTTCAAACCAATTCCTCGAACCGGGCTCGCACTCGCCTCACCAAGTGACGGAGATGTACCCCCTTTATCAGGATCCAAATTCTCAACCCTACTTCTCCCCATGCAGCCACACCTCAACACCCGAACAACACCACACCAAGAACATAACCCTAGCTATGAAACCCTAAGATCACAACGTTAATCCTTAACCGATTACACAGGAGTATCAATCTAGCTAAATTAATCTCAGTTAACCGCGATCAATAACAACCTATGTAATAAGTCAGGATTTCTGAATAGATCCTAGGGTGGCGATAATAAAAACAAAAGAAAAATCCCTAGATTCTAACCGGTCAAGATTGCTAACAAGTTCGTTATAGATGTTTGAATGATCAAACCTCTAATCACAGACTGTTATACAATCAATCATGACAAAAATCGAAGGATCGAAGAAGAACAGAAAATCGCCAAGCTAGAGAGAATTAGGGTTTCATAATTTATCGAGTTTATCTCCATACGTTAGATGGTAACATGCCTTGAGCCTATAGGCATACTGTACTCTCATCGGTAGTTCCCAGGTAGGCAAACGTGTGTCTCGTCGTGGAGGCATTCTAAAGAAAAAGGGAAACAAGAGAGAAAACAAATGAAATGGCATTGGGTAAGAATAGGATGTTACAATTACCGACCAAAATCACGGGTGATGGTCATTTGTTTGAACCATGAAGCAAACAAACGACACGCAACGGCTGAATCAAAGTAAATAGGTCCTCATAATGTATCGCAAAGACATGCTTGCCTATAAGTGGATACTCACCCCAAGAGTTCCCAGGTAAGAGTGACTGGTCCGATACTGCGGATTTGTACGAACACTCTAGCCTTAGACAGAAAGCTCAGGGTACAGGCACCCACCCTTCCAGTTTGCACGTGTTCGCACTATTTAGACCAAACTTCGACGAGATTTGAAAACTTTAAAGGCGTAAAGCCTAAAAACTAATCATCTAAGGATAGATGATCGATTTTCAAACAGAATTGAGATTTGTGTACTTGTTTTGGTAATCACCTAAGGATAGGTGATAGAATTGTTTTAAGATCTAAACACAAGGTAACTTATGTTAGGGTCCTAGGAAGGTTATAGTCCAGGTCAAGATTTTACTAATAACCTAATTCCCTATAACCATGAGCACTGATACCAACTTTTCTGTCACACCCCGACCATGTAAAAACAACAAAACGTGGCGGAATCGTCGGGGAGTGTTGTAACAGAATCATTGTTTCATAACACATGGAAAATTGAAATTTCATTTTATTGATTACGAGAGTTACAATGTCTTAACAGACAAGAAATATAACATAATTAACTAGTCTTGCATCTTTTATTGTTGCTAAAGTCCAAGTCTGCCTAGGTGTATCTTGATAAATCCTACGCATCATATCCTGACACACATGTGAAAATAGGTACGTCAGCATAAAAATGCCTGTGAGATACATAGGTTTTGTGACAATAGGATTCATGACTTGAGTTTAAAGAAATGTTTAATAAAGAGTAGTCATGAATCTTGTTGAGAGTTTTCTTTCATAAATCATTTGAAAAGCGATGAACAAATCAGATGATATATATATATAAAAGAATAAGGTGTGGTTAAGTGAATAACCAAGTAAGATGAGTTTGTATAGACTAAGTTATTTGTAAAACGATGTTTTTGTGTAAATGAGTTGTAAAAGTAATATGTCTAAACTGAAATGGTTTAAATAACGCTACGATATATAGTACAATACAAGCACTTATATATGGGAAGTACCAGCGGTTATCCACCATGCTTGTATCATACTACACACATCTCGTTACTTAAGTCACTTAAACAAACCACCGGTGTATAAAGTCCATGTTTAAACCAATTGTCAAAAAGTCCTTGTATAAACTATGTCAAATGTTAAAAGTCCAAATGTAGTCAAGTAATGTGTAACAAATGTTATGTATGGTAAGTAAGGTGTAGTCACATAAACCAAATGTAAAAATGTACAAAACAAGGTATTTTGAATATATCAAAAAGTTATGTTTTGTAAAGTAGATGCATGTTTTATTGATACAAACACTTATGTGGTAAGTTAACGCATACATTCAAGCCTTGAGACAGACGGATAACCCTAAGTCAAGGTTATCAAAAGAAATGTTTTCGGATTCGGTCATTCCATCCATCCAAACAAACCTAGGATTTTAGGAACGGGATTTGTCAAGTCCTATGGTACCATTACTTACTACCGAGCGGCGTAGCTAATGTTAATGAACGTATATAAGTCCCGTTTGTTCAAACCAAATGTTATACCAAGTGTAAACATGTTATATGAAAACAATGTACTAAGTATGCTAGGTTAACATACTAAGCAGAAAAGTCATGTAAATCAATGTACTAAGTATGCCAAGTAATCATACATAGCAAAACAATGTAATGTAAATCATGTACTATAAGTGTACTAATGAACATAGCAAGTATGTGATGTGAAAACAAAAAAACATGAAAGTAATAAGTAGGCACATGTGTTTCACCCCAAAATGTTGAAAAACAGTAAAAGAGGGGTCTATGTACTCACCTTGATTTCGGGTAAGTCCAAACAAGTATGCAAAGTGTGAGAGTTTTGGAGGGAACAAGGTTTTTCCACGTTTACTCTAACGGTTTGAACATGCACAAAATATTGCAATTGGTATCAACAAATATTGTTAATTGTAAACTGGAAACTAAGTCCATGGTGTTTGGTATGGTTTGACAAAAACGGTAACTATGGGTTTGAACAACTTTTTTTTGGGTAAAGGGTTACCCCGGTGATTTTATAACAATACCAAAACATTACAAGTAGGAAGGCTGACACTGCCCCCTAATTCTCTTCGTGACATACCACAAAAGAGTAAACTCGATACGACAACCAAACAGTGAGACTAGTACAAAAAGAAACAAAATGCAAATGCTTTCATTGTTCTTCAAAGTACTCTACCCCATCAATCTTCCACTCCTCCAAGAGTCGCCTTACATTATCAGCCGCTTTATACTTGAATGACATTAATTTGCTTCGAACAGTGCTAAGAATAAATTCCGATAGTTGCTCAGGAGGTCGCAGCCTGTTACTAAAAAATCTAGTATTCCTTTCACTCCAAATAGAATACGCCGAAGCAGCAACAACCAGCTTACTAACAATCGCTGCAACTGATTTTGAATTAGCTTTCGGAATCAGCCATGCGATAATATCTTCCCATCGTTCTTGAACCGAACTCATGCCCGCTTTAGAACGGACACTTTTCCACACCTCCTTTGAGTATGCGCATTGAAAGAATAAGTGTTCATGTGTCTCTAAACCTGCGTAACACAATAGACAACACATCTGATTCATAGATCCTGTCACCTTGTAATTCCACTGGAGGATACGGTCTTGAGTCCAAAGTTTCCTTTTAAAGATGAGCCAGCACGTAAATGCATGCTTTGGAATGTTGAACGAGGACCACACGAGCTTTGACCAATCTTTTTGTTGCTCCCGGATACGAATTGAATTCCACACCTCTCTTGAAGTGAAATACACAAGATTACCTTCCGAGTTTCTCCAGAAAATTTGATCATTAGCGTTGGAATCATTAATAGGTTGTAACTGAAATAAAACCGGATAAAGATCCCTCCATGCATCAGGACACAACCAAACCCCGTGATCAATGATCTCTGCAACTTTAGTCATCACACTGAAACCATGTCTCGCCATTTGTCTCGGAGTAACAAAATTCGCTAGAGGGCATTCGTCACACCACTTATCAAACCAAACGAATGAGCTAAGACCATTACCCACTTTACTCCAGAAAAAATCCTGAAAAATCGGCCTACAATTTAATAATTTCTTCCATCCCCAAGGCGCATTTGATTGAACCGGGATATCCCATATACTTCGGCCCTTGAGCCGATATAAATCCACCCACTCAGTCCACAGAGACTTCCTGCCCGAGAGGATACTGTAAATGTGATAGGCCATTAACAATTTATTAACATCTGCAATACGCCTAATCCCCAAACCCCCTTCGGCCTTAGGAAGACATACATCCTTCCAAGCAACCTTAGCTCTTCCTTTAGATGCTGTACCAAGACCCCAAAGAAACCATTTCATTTTACTCTCAAGATCCTTTATAATCTTGGCCGGTAAGATGAACACTGACGCCCAATAAACATGAATGGATGAGAGCACCGATATTACTAACTGTAATCTTCCAGCAAAAGAAAGAAACCGGTTCTTCCAATCCATAATTCTCTTGTTCATGCGATCCACCAACACCTGACAATCTTTCACTAATAGCCTAGAAGCTAACAATGGAACTCCCAGATACTTGATAGGCAATTTACCTTCCTCAAACGAAATCAGCTCCATAATCCTCTCCTTTACATGACTTGGAACATTGCAAAAGAAAGTAGTACTTTTAGCATTACTTGGCACTAAACCCGAAACATCTTTAAACTCCTTTAGGGACTTTAAGATAAGCGTAACCGAGTTAATCTCCCCTCTAGCAAACAATATAAATCATCCGCAAAACAAAGATTTATTATCATTTGCTTTTCACACTTGTTATGAAACTTAAATGAACCATCCAATTCAGCTGCTGATCTCAGAATCAATGTTAAAACCTCCATAACCATAGTGAATAAATAAGGAGACATGGGATCACCTTGTCGTAACCCTCGTTTTCCTTTAAAGTAACCATGGATATTCCCATTTATACTTAGAGAAAACGATGTAGTTGTCACACATTCCATAATCCATGATATAAACCTTTGATGGAAACCAAAACCGTGCAGAGTATCACACAAGAACCTCCAATCCACTGTATCATACGCCTTTTGAATATCCACTTTCATAGCACATCGAGGAGGACCGACCTGACGGTGATAATTGTGCATGAGTTCCTGCGTTAACATTATGTTATCCGATATCCTCCTACCTGGGACGAAAGCTGATTGGTTAACACTAATGATCTCCTTCAACCCTTCAAGAATTCTGTTACTAATTATCTTGCTTATCCCCTTATAAACAACATTACAACACGAAATTGGTCTGTAATCTGTGACTAAACCCGGGGTAGGAACCTTAGGGATAAGAGCAATAAAAGTATGATTAATTTCCTGAAGCATTCTACCTGTTTCAAAAAAGTCTATAATAGCAGCACTAACCTCACTACCAACAACTGACCAAGCCTTCTTAAAAAATTCTGACGAATACCCATCCGGACCCGGTGCTTTGTTTTCATTAATAGAAAAGATAGCGTTTTTTACCTCATCTTGAGTGACCGGCCGACACATGAACTCAGCAACATGGGATTGAAGCTTATTAGAGAAAATATCATTATCCACTCTCTTCCCCAAGCCACTATCAGTACCAAAAAACCCCCGAAAATGGTTCACCAGGGCTGATGCAACTCCGTCTCCTTCGTGAAGATTTCCATCGGTATCTTTAATAATATGTATTTTATTAATATGGTTCCTACACTTCACTGCATTATGAAAAAACGCAGTATTAGCATCACCAACCTCCAGCCATTTTTGTTTAGAATTTTGCTTTAAAAACCTCTCCTCATCAATCAAGGCATCTTGGTATTGCTTAGCACATTCTGATTCGGCTTCTTTTATACTCACATTAAACGGATCTAAATCCAGATTTGTTTGCAACATATCCAGCTTCACCTTTAGGTCCTGCACTTTTGTATGTAGATTCCCTTGTTTATGCAATAAAGATCTAAACGGGTGTTTTAAACCCCTAAGTTTCTTTACCACTTTAAACATGGGTACCCCCTCAACCGCGACTTCCCAGCCCGTATGAACCACATCCATGAACTCCTTTTTATGTGCCAAAAAGTTAGAGAATTTAAAAGGTTTCGGGTTATTACGGCTGGTCTTCTTCAGCTTTAGCACACACGGATAGTGATCCGAGATGCCATTAGGAAGAAAACTTGCATACGCATCCACAAACAAGTCAATAAAGTTCACATTGGCCATAATTCTATCCAACTTTTTCCGAATCCCCACACCTTTCCTCAGCCGCTGATTCCAAGTAAAGTGCATACCATGAGCTTTAACATCCAAAACTTCAATGTAATTCACACATTCTTTAAAGTCTTTCATGGCGCTGTTAACTACGGAAGATCCCATACACTTATCTTCCATATTAAGAGCAACATTAAAGTCCCCCATCATGACCCATGGTTTATCCAAAGAAAACCGTTTATGCATTCGAAGAGCATTCCACAACTGTTTCCGATCTTGATCACTATTACTTGCATAAACAAAAGAAACATAAAGCATGATTTTTTCTGTTTTGAGTAATATCTGCGTATGAATAACCTGATCCGTAACATGTAACACCATAACATCGACATAATCCATATTCCAACCCACAATTATTCTAGTACCTTTATTGCACACATTACCATTCGAAGACCAACTCCAGTTCTGAAAAACATTCCTACAGACTTTACTGAGATTTTGAACCTGAACATGCAATTCTAAAATAGCTAAAACCTGCAAGCCATTAGATTTAACCAGCTTTTGCACCTCCTTTTGTTTCAGGGGATGGTTCAAACCCCTTACATTCCAAACGGCTATGCTAGCCATTGATAACCCCTTCAGCAGGTGTGCTTGCACCTGATTTAACCGTATTCTCATTAAAACTTTCCCCCATGAACTTTGGCATACCATCATCCGAACTTAGTTTAACTTCCCGAATTTCAGCATCCGGTTCCTCAGCTACTTCATTTAAAACATTAAATGGATTATTAGTAGCAAATTGAGGACCTGTAGACGAACTTGGCTTACTATGCTCCAGCTTGTCGACCGCTTTCTTGGGCCTATACACGAACTTGGGTTTTTCATTGACCTGAAAATGCTGCTTCATACCCTTTTTCCTATTAACCCCATTCCTAAAACCCTGATCATCGACTTTACTCTTCTCAATTCCTTCACTATTCGGTTTCTCCACACATCTCAGTGGGCAATCATGATCACTATGACCGAATATATTGCATGTATTACATTTCGGCGGCTTCCATTCATATTCCACCCTAACCTCACTCTTCAAAAAACCACCTTCTTCCATATTCGGTATAGCCACACTAACCATATCTTTCATCTCTTTATCAGCATCTATCTCAATAATGGCCCTAGCATAGCCACTTCTACCCCAAGAATCCAAACACATTTTTGTCGTTTCATTATCCAAAACCTTTGGAGATCCAATCTTGGAAGCAATCAAGCTTAACCTGTCTTCCGTGTATGCCGCCAAAGGAACGTCATGCAACTTGACCCATACTGGAATTTTCTTAAGCTCCTCCTTTTTCAGTTCAGTGTTTGGTGTCCATTGTTTCAAGAACAATGGTATGTTCCTTATAAGCCATGGACCATCCTTTAAGATTGATCCATTCCTTCTTTCGACTTGAATTTAAAAAAGAAAAATCCCTTGCCATTCATCATAGATTTCTCCAACCCATATTTCTCCCATCTATTTCTGACATAGTATTCAACCACCGGAAACGCTAGTCTTTTTACCCAAGAAATACCCAAATAACACATTGGCAAATCTATCCTGAACCTGTTTAACCGAAGCTACAGGTATAGTTACATCAGCATCCTCCATTGACTTAGAGTTTTCCAGAAAACGAAAATTCACCTTTTGCACCGGTTTGAATGATGCTAAATTTTCTGCATATGACTCTCCCATCGGTTTCTTCTCCTTCATCTCAGGAAATAGGCCTGACTTTCCTCCTTTAAACTCCAATTCCACAGGTTTCGATATAGCCTCCAGCCCATCTATCACTGATGCATTGTTCGTAGAATACATACCCCTCCTCGGCAACAGTGGATTTCCCTCAATATTTGTTACTCGAAGTCCAATTCCCCGCATCGGAACAGTACCGGGAGTCGAATCAGAATCCTCAGACATATTAGGGTTTGTTACTCCGTATTATTATCAGATTTGTTCAAGTCTTCAACAACTTTACTCAATATAGGGTATCCATCCGAATCAAAATCAAAATCAGAATTGCCTACTCTCTCCTTCATCACGTCAAACCTTCAACCATGCAAACAAAAACACGTACCACCAATACACCAAGAACTGAGAAACCCTAAACTCCTGTAACCCTAGAATCCGAACTTCAATCCTTAATAGATTAGACAAGCGTATCAATCTAGCTAAATTAAACTCAGTTAACCGCGATCAATAACAGCAAGTATAATAAATCAGGATTTCAGAAGGTTCCTAGAGCGGCGATTAGAAAAGAAATAAAAACTAAAAACCCTAAATTTAAATCGGTCACTCTTGCTAACAAGTTCGTTATAGATGTTTGATTAGATCAAACTACTAATCACAGACTGTTATACAATCGATCACAAAGAAAATTAGGGTTTCATGCTAGAACAAAAATCGCCAAAATCGCCAGGAGGGAGAGAGAAACTAAATCGCCATAAATAAATAAGGAGACATGGGATCACCTTGTCGTAAATAAGTAGGATTCAAAGGGATTATTTATGAGAAATATATTTTCTTAAAATAATCAACTATATATATAATGTTAAAGTGAAATACATGATAATTATCTAACAATTATCTAAATAATTAATTTAAATCAGAATAATTAATTAAAAATAATATTTTTAATTATGAACCTGGAATATCACTGATTTAAGATATCTAACAATTATCTAAATAATTAATTTAAATCAGAATAATTAATTAAAAATAATATTTTTAATTATGAACCTGGAATATCACTGATTTAAGATAATTATTTTGGCCATTGAAATCATTTTATATAAATAAAATGAATTAAAATGGTTATGATAACAATAAATAAGTTTATATAAGTTTAATTATCTAAATAATTAACTTTAATAAAAATTTAGGCTCTAAATTTATATAAACTCAGTAACATGTATATTTTGTCATAAAAATAATTTCGGACAAAAATTATATAGTTATATAAATTAAATATATTAAATTAAACTATACTTTTAAGTGTAAATACTGATTTATTTATATAAACATCAAAATTATATAAAATATCAGTAAGAATATTATTTTTGTAAAGGTTATCATTTAAAATAATTATCATAAAAACTTCAGTAATTATCTCATTAAAATCGATTTATTATAAATTTTTAAAGATTAAAACTGTTTTTAATTAAATAAAATAGTTTTATAAATAATTTGATAGGTTATATATTTTTAATAAATGTAGCAGTACTTAACAATGTTATAAAAATTAACAGAATGTAAAGATTATCGAAAATAAAGGAAATAGAATAAGTTGCATGTGCCCGGGTTCGAACCCGGGTCACTTGTTTGAGACTATTCATCTTCTTCCCCAAAATAGTCAAACCAAAAGTCAAACGTCCGATTATCGATTCAAAACAGATTTAAAATCAAATTAATTTTACAGACACATTGCATAATCATAAACGAACCAATTGACTGAAAAAGAACGAACCGGTACAGACGGGATTGACGTATCGACTAGATTCCGGCGAGGTGGTTCCGGCGAAGGTTGCAGGTTCGAACAGAGAGCCAATATCGAAGTGTTAGTGTGTTTTGAAGAGTGTAACAAGTTCGAGGAGGTTCAGGGGATCTTATAACATGTTTCAATTGATTCGAATTCGACAGTAAGTAGTGGATTGAAACTCGGTTTGAACTTTAAAAAAAAACCACCGATTATGCGGATGTCAGGCATCAATTGAACGGATAAATGCGCGTGGGAGATGGTTATGAGGCAAGGAATCCGCGTGCATAAACATTAGGCAGATAAACCACTATACAAGTGGTTCTGATCGAGTTCCGGTGAGACAGGCGGTTTGCAGGTTTTTGAAAATAATATATTTTAACTTTTAATGTGTATATATATATATATATATTACGGTTCTAAATAAATACCGGATGAGGCTTATAGCCGACCGGTCACAACGTTGTATGTTAAGCGAAAGGTCCCGAGTTCGATCCCCCCCCCCCCCCGTGACCGGTTTAACCATTTTTTTTTGGTTTTAAAGTTTTAAAAATTTACACTTAGTCCCTGAGATTTCGAAAAGGCACTAACAGTCCCTGAAACAGTTTGGTTAAATAACTAACTAGGTTATGTTTTTTTAAATGGAATTCCTTATATAACATTTAACCCGGTTAGGATTATTCGGTTAAAATGGTTTCAAAAATGACTATTTCAGTCCCTGAAGTATAGTTTAAGAAAATGACTAATAGGACCCTAGACTTTTAATTCAAAAATTAATAGTTTATTTTATTTATTAAATGAGTTTCAAAAATGACACTAAGGTCCTTAAACTTATAGTTTTCAAAAATTTCATTTTTTAACCCGAAACTTATAAGGTTTCAAATTTAGTCCCCGAACTTTATATTTTCAAATAATGACGGTTTACCCTCGGACTTAAAATCAAAGTTTTCAGGCAGGTTTCAAGGAATGACAATTAGGTACTTCAAATTTGTAGTTTCACAACAGGTCATAATAGGCCTTTATATTTTATGTAGCCTCGTTTAATAGTATAAAACTCAACAAATTTGAAATTGTTTCATGTGTTTGCATTTGTATAAGCATGTGTGAGCACAAAGCAAGTATATTCAAATAAGTTTCATTTCAATTACGGTATTTGTTACAAGTGTGAAAACCAGGGTGGTTACACTTGGAATCGTTGAAGGTATGTTTTTTGAAAACCTTATGTAATGTTTTTGAAATCATGTACTAAGTATATTAGGTAAACATTTTTATAAAATGTTTTAAAACCATGTGAGATGATTTTGAAAACATGTATGAGGTTTTTGAAAACATGTATAATCTTTTGAAATCATATGCTGTGTAAAATATCGTGAAGTCATGAAGATATGATATGTATATTGCTTAAGACCAATTAAGGACTTACGGAAGCACCCTTGGGTATCCAATTAAGGATTTAAATTGGTACTTTGGGTCTTCGTCCAGAGTTGTAACTTGTACTTTGTACTTCGTTTCTTAGAAGAAACGAGTACTTAGGATTTTCATTGGGGATTGCGAGCGATTTCAAAATAGAAGAACTACAAGAGTAGCTTGTCTTGCAAGGAACACGGTTCCTTGGTGTCGGTATCGAAGGGATATGTCATTCATACATGTAACCACATTTGTTTTCGTACATCGTAATGCAAATAAATATTTATTTATACACCAAAATACTTGTTTCATAGTCATAGATAACCAAAAAATAGAAGCAAAACATAAAGTTCAGTTGTCTCTAAGCAGCATCGTCTTCCAGTTAGTCGAATGCTCATCAACGGGCTGGATTTGCATTAACAAGCTTTGGGCAATTGTTTCTGAAATGGCCCATCTAGCCATAGTTGTAGCAAGAACCTGGTGGAAAACGAGCTTGAGCAGGGTTGTTATCAACTTGATTTTGTGCAGCTCGGCAAACCCTAGCTGTATGACCAGCGAGTCCCCAATTCAGGCATTTGCGGCATTGTACATTAGCATGATGATAAAGGTTACATTGGTTGCACAAATGTGCAGTTCCGTTGTATGGCTTCTTAACAGGGGGTTGAGCTGGTTGGTTAGGGACAACTTGATTGTTTTGAGCAACCAAGGCGAAGTTCTAAGAAGCCTTACGCTTCTTTGACTTCTTGGAGGATTCAGTCTGCTTATCCTTTGGTTTTGTTTCATCGGTTGGTTTCTTGTCGCCTTTTCGGAAAAGTTTACCCTTCCCGATCTGAGATTCAGTCAGGGTAGCGGATAGCTCAATGGCCTGTCTAACTGTGGTAGGGTTGCTACCAGTAACAATGTCTTGACCCGAGTCAGGGAGGCCATCAATGTACTTTTCAATTGCCTTATCCAAAGGCGTAACCATGGTTGGGCATATTAGACTTAGTTCCTCATTTCGGTCCGTGTAGGCTCGATGCTCACCATTATCTTGCTTAAGATCGTCGAATTCCCTTTCCAGTGCCCTGATTTCATGAGGAGGACATAATTCCTTCATCATTAGAGCCCGAAGTTCCTCCCAGGTTTGAGCTATTGCCACATCGGCACCCCTATCTCTCATCACACCATTCCACCATGTTAATGCTCGTTTCTCAAAAACACTAGATGCGAATTCAACCTTTCGCTCATTTGGACACTGAACATGTCTGAATGTGCTTTCTAGACTCTCGAACCATTGTAGGAGCGCAGTTGCTCCCTGAAACCAAGAAAATCTCAGAGGTTTAGCTGAATTGAACGTTTTGAAGTTACACTGAGCATTGTTATTGTTGTTATTGTTATTTGCTTGGTTTATCTGAGTAATGAGGTTCAGAATCACAACAGCCATCTGCTGAACGACTAGGGCTGCGAGGGCAGCATTCTGGGTCTGATCGCGTCTAGGAGGCATTTTCTAAAAAGAACAAGGAAACATGAGAAACGAGTGAGATTGACATTTGAATAAACCAAGGAGGTATTGAAGATATCGATGAAACATAAGGAAGGCGATCATTCATTTGTTATCTCGAACAAAAAAATGACGCATAGTGGCTGATCAAAGTAAATAGGTCCTTATAATGTATCGCGAAGACATGCTTTAGCCTATAAGTGGACACTCACCCCAAGAGTTCCCAGGTAAGAGTGACTGGTTCGATTATGTGGATTTGTACGAACACTCTATCCTTAGACAGAAAACTCGGGATACAGGCACCCACCCTTCCTTTTTTTTTTTTTTTTTTTTTTTGGGTAAAGGGTTACCCTGGTGATTCTATATATACACAACCAAATAAAACAAGTAGCGTAGAACGTCTACACTAATTCAATCATGAGACATGCCTCATGAAAGTAAACAAAGAGAAAAAACACAGAAGTCCATGCTACCAATTAAACACAACTAGACTAAACTCTAGACAAGAAAAAACGACTAATCAACCACCCGGTCCATCATCGTGACTAACTTCAATCTCCCATTCACCGAGAAGCTTTCGAACTCTATCCGTCCCCTTCAACTTCATTCCCATAAGCTTGTATCGAACAGTCTTGACAATCACCTCATAAACTTGCTCCGGAGGTCTCAACTGATTTTTAAAAAGTCTAGAATTTCGTTCCTGCCATATGAAGTAAGCACTAGCCGCCACCACAAGTCTACTAACATAATCCGTTGCTAACTTTGAATTAGCTCTGACCATTAACCAAGAAACAATATCATCCCACTTCGAACTAACATTATCCATTCCAGCTTTAATCCGAACCATGTCCCAAACCTGATTAGAGAATTTGCATTCAAAGAAAAGATGCGCATGCGAATCATGATTTTCATAACAAAGTAAACAGCACATCATATTCATGTTTTTTCTCCTCTGAAAATCCCAGCTAAGAATAACATCTAAGAAGAGATGATTAGCTTTCAAATCGGATTTGTAATTCGTGTTCTTGTTGTGGTTGTCACCTAAAGATAGGCAACGGTATTATTTTAAGACTAAACACAAGATAACTTGTGTTAGGGTCCTAGGAAGGTTATAGTCTAGGTCAAAGCATCACTAATAACCTAATTCCCTATAACCATGAGCTCTAATACCAACTCTTCTGTCACACCCCGACCGCGTTAAAACAACAAACCGCGGCGGAAACTTCGGGGAGTGTCGTAACAGAATCATTGTTTCACAACACATGGCTTGAAGTTTCGTTTTATTGAATTAAGTTTACTACATTATCTCGAAATTTAAAATCAAAACATGAACATATTGTCCTTCATTGTTATTAAGTCACTAAGGCCACGTCCATTCCTATGTGAGCATGCATCATAATCATCATCAAACAACAGTACCTGAAACATATGTGAAAATAAGTCAGCATAAAAATGTCGGCGAGTACATAGGTTTTGTGAGTGTGTCAGATTCATGGCTTTAAGTACATATTGCAATACCTCGTCCAACTACGAGAGTTGTGGAGTGTGTACCTTGAAAACAAAAGAGTTTGATATTGCAGTATATTTTTTATCAACTTTACAAGTTGATATATGTGTAAACCAAAACCATTGTAGCCATGAATCTTAAGTGAAAACATTTGTCTTTGTAAACCAAGTAGTAAATCGTCGTTGAAAGTAAACATTGTATGGTTTATATCTTTAAGAAAACTTTGTAGTGTAACTTCGTATTGAAAATATTCGTCCCAGTGATCCAGATAACGCAACGACATGTAATATGTTAAAAGCACTTATATATAGGAAGTACCAGCGGTGTATCCACCATGGTTTTATCACATTACACTCGCCCGTTACCTAATCAATTACCATAACCCAATCGTTCGATTCGTTCCAATCATTCACATGGTTCAAATAGTTCCAATGGTTCAAATAGTTCAAATAGTTCACATAGTTCACATAGTTCAAATAGTTCCAATGGTTCAAATAGTTCACATAGTTCAAATAGTTCCAATGGTACAAATAGTTCAAATCGTTCACATAGTTCAAATAGTTCCAATGGTTCAAATAGTTTAAATCGTTCACATAGTTCAAATAGTTCGAATGGTTCGTGTTTTAATTGTGAAAAACTAACTTTTGGTCATTTCATTAAATACATTCAAACCTGTGTGACTCGTCCTAATCATTCAACTCGTATTAACAAACCACCAAAAGGTAAGTTATTCATCAGGTTCTGTCGTTACCCATATTACCCCCATAACCATGGTGATAGTCCGATAACCGGATTTGTCAAATCCTATGGTACCATAACAGCCTATGGTACCATAACATACTACTGGTCGGCTTAAACATAGTTAATGAATGTCATTCAATTGTCTTTCGACCAACGTCCCAACAAGTTCGTTTGAAATCGTTGTGTTTAACATAAACCATAACATTCGTTTAGAAAACTCGAAATCGTTTAGCACATATGAATTGTTGGGTTTTTCACATGTTTATCAAAGTAATTTTGTCCAAATAAAATTAAAACGCAGCGGAAAAAGATTTAAAACATGTTACTTTACAAGATTTAAAACCATTTTAAATGCAAAACCCAATAACCGGATCCATATATGACATGCATGCTATCAAAATGCAACCATAGGGTGTTTTAAGAAACAACCTTTCAAAGAGCAAGGAGATGGAAGATGATGATGATTCTTGGATGGTAGCTTCCAAACAAGAAAGCCTCAAGCTAGTATACCCCAAGCTACCAACAAACACTATGATTTTGCTAGGATTTCAACACTTAAAAAAAACCTTCTTGACCACCCTCTTCGCCGAAATTTCTAGAGAGAAATTTGGTGTTCTTGGCACTTGAAAATGTTAGAGAAAAAATACATGCATCTCTACCAATTTTTGTCATACCAAAGGTATTAAAAGATGTGAGAGATATAGCCACCCTTGTTGCCCAATCATAGAGCATCTAGTTATGACAAATGCATGCAAGATTATTGGACCATAAATTTTCTTGGGAAGACTCCCAAGGGGGGCAGCCCATATATGTATTTTATAAAAAAAAATTCAAAATTTTCTTTTATAAATTTAAGTCTTACATATAATTTTATAACTTTTATAAAACTATAACATCACATGTTATAAGACTTATATTACTTTTATTATGTTATTTAACCTATTAAATAACAAAATAAAACATTCTCTCAAAATAAATTATCCATATAATTTATTAGTTTGTCAAGTGCAATTATTTAGAAAACCAATTTCTAAATATTCTAAGTGTTAATATTTATTTGTTTGATCAAATCATAAATAAATATTATTGGTGTTTGTCTAGCTTGTTATTGGGTATGACTCGACTTGGATCATAACGTACTAGCCACATCAATTTAATATGTGTCTTGGGCATACAAAGTCCAACAATCTCCCACTTGCACAAGATAAATAGAAGATTGATGCAAGTAGTAAATAACGCCTAACAACGGTTTACTACCGCTAATACGTATGACGAAGTGCCATTCAATAACATCATCCCCTTCAAGTCCCTTACTTGAACATGATTTAGGTGAATCTATCATTTATCCTTTCGTTACAGATGTCATGTCAAATCCAGAGACATAGTGTGATCATTCTCTGTTGATTTAACTTTAGCAGGCCTTAGACATCTTACTCTCAACGAATAAGAGGAACAAATCCCTTCTTGACTACATACGTCTCTCACAATCACCTCGTACCACACCTGAGCTTAGCCTTATGTATTGTCTTATTACAGACAGCGAAGAGCTAAGTCAAGGTATACTATTTGGTGAATATCAAGATCCAATATGTATCTTAGGTCAGAGGATACTATGATATTCACCTTTGCTCAAATTTACTTATGATCAATCACAAATGATTCCATGCAGTAACATTTGAGAGCGGGTTAGTCCAATATTTGTATCCCACAAATATCTATGAACTTTGGCAGCAACACTTTGCTCTATATTCATACCTAATGAATATCCACCAATCCAAGTTCATAATAGTCTTACATTCATATTTGTTCCCACAAGTATGATCGACTACGGACATTTAGAATAATTAATTTATTCACGGATTTAAACATGCTAAAATGGAACATAACTCAAAGTACCATAAAAGAGTTAAAATAACAATTGTTCCAATATCTAAATACAAAATAGATCAAATCCAATCACTAGAATATCGAAGTCCTAAGGCACAAGTATGTCCCTCATGTTTTGGCCGTTCAAGGAGCTTCGTGAGTGGATCCGCAATGTTTTGATCGGTGTGAACTTTGCGAATACATATCTTTCCTTTTTCAACTTCATCCCTTATGTAGTTGAATCTCCGCTCAATGTGCCTAGTCTTTTGGTGTACACGAGGTTCCTTGATTTGAGCAATCGCACCCTCGTTATCACAAAAGATCTCTAGGGGGTCTTGAATGGTAGGGACTACACCTAGGTCGGCAATGAACTTCTTTAACCACGCAGCTTCTTACGCTGCCAATGAAGTGGCGATGTATTCTGATTCTGTAGTGGACAATGCTACAACATCCTGCTTCGAGCTCTTCCATGAGACTGCAGCTCTATTCAAAATGAAGACATACCCAGATTGTGATCGAGAACCATCTCGATCAGTTTGGAAACTCGCATCCGTGTAACCCTTTACAATGAGTTCCTCTTCACCAGATCCATATATTAGAAACATATCCTTAGTTCTCCTAAGGTATTTCAATATGCTCTTTACAGCCATCCAATGACTGTTACCTGGATTTTGCTGGTATCTACTTGTCATGCTTAAAGCGCATGACACGTCCGGTCTAGTGCATATCATTGCATACATTATGGATCCTATAGCAGACGCATATGGGATTCCTTTCATTCTTTCTTGCTCATCCTTTGAGCTTGGACATTGAGTCACGTTCAATATTGTCCCCTTTTGAATAGGTACCAAACCTTTCTTAGAGTTCTCCATCTTGAACCTTTTCAAGACTTTGTCAATGTATGCACTTTGGTTTAAACCTATCAAGCGCCTTGATCCCTATAGATCTTTATTCCTAAAATATAGGCGGCTTCTCCAAGATCTTTAATGGAAAAACAACTTCCAAGCTAGGCTTTTACACCTTCCATGGTTGGAATGTCATTTCCAAATAGTAGAATGTCATCGACATACAATACTAAGAAAGTGACGGTGCTCCCACTAGCTTTCTTATACACACAAGCTTCATCGCCGTTCTTGATGAACCCAAAATTCCTAATTTCTTCATCAAAACGGTGATTCCAACTTCTCGATGCTTGTTTCAATCCATAGATTGATTTCTTTAACTTGCATACTTTGTGTGACACTTGTGCTCCGTAAACACACACGATGTAACCTTCCGCTGTAACACCTGTGTCATTTCAACCATCAAACAAATGCCAAACCAATGAAATAATGTATTTCATACTTTGGACTTGTATAAATATGTGTATCTTTTGCACATATCAACTCGTGTTCGATTTCAAGCTCTAAATCGCTTTCTGGAAGGTTATACACGCACTGATGCGTAAATATAACAAGTTTAATGCAACGAACACTCCGGAATAGTGAAATAGGCTTAACATACCTTAAATAACCTTTACATAACTTAGATATAAGTTTTGGAAGGTTTGGTGTGGTGAAATCAAAGTTTAATCGCTTACAGGGACTAAAGTTGACAAACTGCGAAAGTATGCCAATTTGAACTGTAACAGACATTCCGGAGCATGGCCATAAGTTAAACACACCTTAAATATCCTTTACATAGCTTAGAAATAGGCTTTGAGGGGTTCGGTGTGCTAAAATAAACTTTTGGGTCATTCAGGGACTAAAAGTGTCAAAAAGTGCACAAGTTTGCATTTTCGCGCATAACTTACGTTCTGAATACATCCGGACATCCAAAAATTTATGTAAGCACTAAAATATTTTATTTTAGTGTTCGCCATAAGAAAAATCCATTCGTCACGTCATTTGGATCGTTTTTCGCGCTTATGCGCATTCCGTCGTAATTAAGCGAACATCGCGTTCGTACGACCAAACGAACCAACATCCGGCATATTTTTGAGCATGTTTTGAGTTCCCTATACTTTAACTTCATTTTAGAGCCTTGAAATGTGGTTAACGGGGTTCAAACGCATCGAAAAAGGCCTTAAAACACAACAGGGACCATTTCTGCCAACTTTGAAACATTTCTGAATCAGAGGGGTGCTAGCGTAGCGCGAGCCCTATAGGCTTTACCAGTCGCGCTACGCGACTGCCTATGCTGGACAGAAAACATGCAGAAATATCAGTTTTGCACTTTCGGGACCAGATTCGATGTATAAACAGCTGTTTAATTCACAACCACACATTCTAACATGCTTAGTCAGCGGATAAGGATGGAATTTAGGCACCATAACTTTGCAACACATGTATGGATGGAATTTAAGCACCTAAGCACCATAACTTTGCAACACATGTATGGATGGAATTTAAGCACCATAACTTTGCAACACATGTACGGATGGGATTAAGGCACGTTTTCTATGAAACGATCTTAACGGTTCGGGTATTCCTATAAATACCCCATACCCCCCATTGCTAAAATCACTAGAATTCTGATTTGAGAACCTCTAAGTTGAAACAATTGTTTCATACCTGAGATTCTTGAATCGGGATTAGCATTCGGGGACCCTTCGTAAGTATTCTTTCGTTCTTTTCCTTATTTTACTGCTTTTCGAGTCAGAAAGTCAAACTTTGTTTGACTTTCAGCGTTGACCAGTAATGGTCAATGCGAAGTTCTTTTGAACTTCGCAACGTGAGTGTAATCACGTTGGTCATAGTCCCTTGGGACTATGCCCACTGATTACCACGTTGTCTAGGGTCGTAGGGTAAGCGATCTGATAAATCGCTTATACCTCGAACCCGACCCATTTGGTCGATCATTAGGATCCGACCAAACACATTAGGTGACCATAGTAGGTAGGGAATAACCTTCCGAGGTTATACCCTATGGTCGCATCGTTTAAGTAGTTGTATGATAGGTAGTTTATATGCCTTAGGTAAATTACCAGAATACCCTTTTCATGTATAATTGGTAATTAAGCATATGTAACCTAAACCTTTGTCACATAACTGATTATGTAATATGTTTAGGCATATAACGCTTGTCATAGGGCTAGTTAGGCGGTCCGAACGCGTTTCACGCGAACGACGCGTTAAAGTAGCATAAGCTACCTAAACGGGTCGTAATGGGTCGAAATCACTCAGGTTAAGTTTCATTTAGTATGTAGGCTTTGTTAAACCAAATGACACGAGTCTCTACACTCGTTTGGTTTACAAACCCTAATGTTACCCAATCTTCCGATCTAGGTCCGGTTTATTAACATAGTTACCTATACTAGGTGTCGTTTGATATCCGCGATCTCTACCATTGTTTAGTTGTCACTCCAGAACTACTGAGCAATCTCAAGTGAGTACATAGACCCCTCTTTTACTGTTTTCCAAACTGTTTTGGGGTGGAACACATGTGCCTACTTGTTACTTTCATGCTTTCCTGTTTTCACATCATAGACATGCTATGTTCGTTAGTACATTATAGTACACGATTTCATTACATCTTATGCTAGGTGTGCCCATTGTGTGCATTACTTAGTACATTGTTTTACATTGCTTTTCTGTTGCATATGCTTATCCAGCATATGAACACATTATACTACATATTGAACCGTTGTAATCATTTGACTATGTGATCCGTTGATATCTGTGAACCGTTTGTATATGTGAACCGTTTATATCTGTGAACCGTTTGTATCTGTGAACCGTTTGTATCTGTGAACCGTTTGTATCTGCGAACCGTGTGAACCGTATTTGACCATACATGAACATTTCTACTATTGTTAAACATTACTTTGGTGGTTTGGTTTGATTAAATGATTAAGTAACGATGCGTGTGTAATATGATACAAGCATGGTGGATACGCCGCTGGTACTTCCTATATATAAGTGTTTGTATGGTATTACATACTGTAGCGTTATTTGAATCATTTCAGTTTGAGACATATAACATTTTATACAAATAATATACTTTTCACAATACATTGTTTTACGAACAACTTAACTAATACAAACTCATTTTACATGGTTATTCATTTAACCCTACATTTATTTATACTTATCATCTGAACTCATTGTTTTTCAAATGATTTACAAAGCAAAGCAAATAACAAGGTTCATGACTAAACATTTTCTCAAACATAAGTCATGAAACCTATTTTCACAAAACCTATGTATCTCACAGGCATTTTTATGCTGACGTACCTATTTTCACATGTGTTTTTCAGGAGCTGTTGCATAAGATGTTCAAGATACACATAGGCAGACTTGGGCTTTAGTGACAATAAAAGATGCAAGACTAGTTAATTATGTTGTATTTCTTTGTTTGTTAAGATATTGTAACACCTTTAATCAATAAAACGAAACTTCAATTGCCATGGATTTGAAACAATTAATTCTGTTATAACACTCCCCGACGTTTCCGCCACGTTTGGTTGTCCTACGTGGTCGGGGTGTGACATCCGCTAACCCTAATTCTCTCTCTCTAGCATGGCGATTTTTCTTCTTCCTGTAATCTTTGATTTTTCTTTTTGATCTTGGTATAACAGTCTGATTATCGGTTTGTTGATTCTTTCAACTCATCTGATTCGAACTAGTTAGCCAAAGGATTGAGATTTATCTTAGGTTTTCTTCTTCATTGTCGCCTACCTTTAATCTGTGTTTCGAATCTATTGGTTTAGTGTTTAGGGTTTCTTGATTACCTTAATTACTATTCTGATTTGATAGAGGCATGGGGTAAAGTGCTAGATTAGGGTTTCTTTTGTTCTTGGTCGTTGCGTTTTTTCTGGTTTTCTTTGTTTCTTCTTTGCATGGTTGTCTTATTTATTGTTTACGGAGAGAGTTGCAGCTTATTTTATGGATGATCGTAAAAAACCTTCAGGTTTCATGCCTGATCTGAATCGGAAATCTGTTTCTTCTTATCAAGGGTTAGCGAGTCGGATTGTCAATATAGATGGTAACACTTTTGCTCCGAAAAGGGGTGTTGTCCAATCGAATCAGGCTCAGATACCTCAATCGGAACCGAAGTTGATTAACGTCATTGATGAACTGGAAAAGATAACTCTTCCGGTGGATTTGCAGTTTCAGCAATGTGGTTCGGTTGCTGACAAGGAGGTGAATGAGACTCATGTTGATGCTGATCAGATTATTCAAGGTCAAGTTAAAGGAGCTGATGTGTCTTATGCTTCGAAGTTAAAGTCGGGTAAAGTTATGAAACCAGTTAATTTCAGAATTCTTAAACCTGAGGAAGTATTAGATGATGTTGACATTGTTCTGCCCAAAGAGGCCGTTAGAATTAGCCAGGATAAGTATGCAAACACCCTATACGGCTATTTTCTTGGTAAGAGATTGGCGTTTCCAGTTGTGGAGTATTTTGCGAGAAAAAACTGGGTAAAATTTGGGTTACAAAAATCAATGATGAACTCTAATGGATTCTTCTTCTTTAAATTCTCGGATGAAAAAGGAATGAAGGAGGTTTTGGAAGGTGGTCCATGGCTGATCAAAAATATGCCGTTCTTGTTAAATGCTTGGTCTCCAACTACAATTATGAAGAAAGATGATATCAAGAAGGTGGCGGTATGGGTTAAGATTCATAATGTTCCATTAGCAGCTTATTCGGATGACGGATTGAGTATGTTAGCTACTAAACTGGGCACACCTAAGATGCTAGATTCGTATACGGCTCAAATGTGTTCGGATGCATGGGGAAGGAGCAGTTTTGCTAGAGCTCTAATTGAACTCTCGGCTGAAGAGGATCTAAAAGAGGAGTTAAAAATTGCTATCCCTATGGTAGATGGTGAAGGATACGTGAAAGAAACCATGAAGGTGGAATATGAGTGGCGTCCTCCGAGATGCGAGACATGCAAAGTGTTTGGTCATCAAGTCTCAAATTGTCCTAAAAATGTTCAGGTTGTGCAGAAAAAGGTGGAAGAAAAGGATGCTGATGGTTTTATTGTTAATAAGGGGGAAAATACCAAAAAGAAGGGGATTATGATCAACAAGGCGAAACAAAATTTGGTTTATCGACCTATAGAGAAGAAAGTGGGCAATAATGCAAGTGGAGAGGCTACGAGCAGCTCGGTTCCTACGTCTAACTCGTTTTCTATTCTGGAAAACGCAAAGGATGGTCCTAGTAAATCAGTGAATGTGAACTCTAATAGTTTCTATGGTTCCCGTAACGAAGTGAATGTTGATGATGAGGAAAACATTGAAACGGTGTATGATGAAACTGCTTTATTAATGGAAGCGGGGGTTAAACCAAATTCTGAGGGGGCAAGCACTCCCGGTTTTGTGAGTTTAGATGGGTAGTATTGCAGCATGGAACATTAGGGGATTGAATCTCTCCCTTAAGCAGAAGGAGGTTCAGGAAGTTGTTAAAGAAAACCATCTTAATGTGTGTGCCATCTTGGAATAGCATATGGATGTAGCTAAAGTTTATAATGTTTGTCAGGGTATTTGTAGGAGGTGGAGTTGGACTTCTAATGGGGCGATCTGTGATAAGGGTACCAGGATTATTGTGGGATGGAATGCGGATGTGGCTGATCTTATGGTTATTTCTCAAACTAATCAGGTTATGCATACTCAAGTGTTTAATAAAGCTGATAATAAATCGTTCTTTTGCTCATTTATTTATGCGGATAACAACTATGTTAAAAGGAAGGATTTGTGGCAGAATTTAATAGTTCATAGTTGTTTTGTTCGTAATAAACCGTGGGTATTGTTGGGTGATTTTAATTCTTCGCTGAATTTGGAGGATAATTTTTTTGGTTCATCAAATGTTACAACGGCTATGAGAGACTTCAAGGAGTGTGTGGAGCAGATAGAGGTTTTAGATATTAATCGGTTTGGATTGCACTACACTTGGAGTCAAAAACCGAAGAAAGGCATAGGTGTTATGAAGAAAATTGATAGGGTCATGGGAAACGCTCAATTTCTGGTGGAGTTTCCTTCGGCTCATGCTGTTTTTCAACCTTATCGGGTTTCGGATCATAGTCCATGTGTTTTAAAGATTCCTAGTCTCGCGAAGGTTGGTCCGAGAACGTTTAAATTTGCTAATTTCTTGGTTCATAAAGCTGAATTCAGGGAGGAAGTTTGGAAAGAGTGGAGTTTGCCATGCACAGGTAATCGTATGTATTGTGTTGTTAAACGTTTGAAGCAATTGAAGTCTCCGATGCGCAAGCTGTTGTATAAACAAGGAAACTTGCATGAGAAGGTTGTTAAACTTAGAGCGGAGTTAGATGAGGTTCAAACGGCTATTGATGGGGATCCGATTAATGTTGACTTACGAGATAAAGAGGCGAAATTAATCAGTGTTTTTAATGAGGCGAAACTCGATGAGGAACGTTTTTTAAAGCAAAAATCTAAGGTGGAATGGCTTCATGTTGGTGATTCAAATTCAGCTTACTTCCATAATGCTCTCAAGTGCAGGAATCATATTACTCGAATAGATTGTATTAAAGATCGAAATGGTACTATTTTTGAAGGTGTGGAAGTCCCGAAGGCTCTTGTTGAGCATTTTACGCAATTCTTAGGTGTTGAGGGAAATATTACGGAAAGCATGAATCCTGTGTTATTTCATAGGAGGTTATGTCCGTTGAAGGCTCAGAATATGGTTCGGGATGTCTCGCTTGAAGAAATAACGGAAGCTATGTTCTCTATTGGTAATGATAAGGCGCCAGGTCCTGATGGTTTTTTGGCGGCTTTCTTTAAACATTCTTGGGATGTGGTGGGAAATGATATCTCTTGTGCTATTCAAGAGTTTTTTTGTTAATGGGAAGCTTCTAAAGGAATTAAATCATACGGTTTTGGCTCTCATCCCTAAAGTTCAAACTCCTAATTCGGTTTTGGATTATCGTCCCATTTCTTGCTGTAATGTTCTTTATAAGTGCATTAGCAAGATTATTACAAATAGAATTAAGGATGGGCTGGATGATCTGGTGGATATTAATCAATCAGCATTTGTTCCGGGACGACGTATTTCAGATAATATTTTGTTGACACAAGAGTTGATGCATAATTATCACCGTAATACTGGACCTCCGAAATGTGCTTTCAAAGTAGACATTCAAAAGGCGTATGATACGGTAGATTGATCGTTTCTAAAGTCTTTGCTTCTGGGATTTGGTTTTCATCACAAAATGGTGCATTGGATAATGGTATGTGTTACTACTGTTTCTTTTTCGATTGGAGTGAATGGTAATATTCATGGTTTTTTCCAAGGCAAAAGGGGGCTAAGACAAGGTGATCCAATGTCACCGTATTTATTTACAATGGTGATGGAAGCTTTGACACTCATATTAAAGGATTTGGTGAATAATTCGTCCAATTTCAACTTTCATAACCTCTGTAAAAAACAAAGGATTGTGAATGTTTGTTTTGCGGATGACTTGTTTATGTTTTCTAGAGGCGATGTTCCTTCGGCTAGGGTTATTATGAACGGGTTGCAGAGTTTCAAGAATGTTTCGGGCCTTATCCCTAGTATGGCGAAGAGTACCGTCTTTTTTGGTAATGTTGGTAGGGAGGTTAAGCAAAGCATTTTACAATTGATGCCGTTTGAGGAAGGCACTTTACCAGTCTGATACTTGGGTGTGCCACTAGTCTCATCGAGGTTAGTTTACAAAGATTGCAAAATTTTAGTTGAAAAGATGGAAGCTAGAATTGAGAGCTGGAAAAATAAAACTTTGTCTTTTGCGGGTCGCCTTCAACTGATAAAATCTGTCCTATCTGACATGCATATTTATTGGGCGTCTGTTTTTATTCTTCCGGCAAGTATTATTAATGATTTAGAGAAAAAGATGCGGTCGTTTCTATGGTGTCAAGGTCCAATGAAGAAAGGCCGTGCCAAAGTTAAATGGGCTGATGTTTGTCTTCCAAAGTTTGAAGGTGGTTTGGGTATAAGGAGAATCCGTGACATGAACATGGCGCTAATGACTACTCATATATGGAGTCTACTTACTAGAAGGCATTCTATCTGGGTTAATTGGATCCATGAGCATAAAATAAAAGGCAAGTCGTTTTGGCAGCTTAGGTTAAAGGGTAGCAATGCAACGGCCTGGCGTAATATTTTGAATATACGGGATCGTGTTCGTCCTTTTATCATTTCGAAGATTGGGGATGGTCTTAATACGTCAGCATGGTTTGATACGTGGTTGCCTATTGGTCCGTTATGTGACTTTATTTCAGCTCGACGGGTGCATAATGCGGGGTTTAATCTTAATACGAAGGTGTGTGAAATTCTGAATAATGGTGATTGGGGGTGGCCGAGAGCATGGATGGACTTATTTCCGGTTTTATTAAACATTCAACCACCTGCAATGTCTTCTCATATATCAGATTTTCTAGTATGGCGTGATGATACTGGAGCCGAACAGGATTATTCAGCAACTGTGGTGTGGGAGTCGATTCGAAGTCAGATCGATAGAGTTCCTTGGGTCGACATAGTTTGGTTTGCAAATTGTATTCCGAGACATGCTTTTTTGGCGTGGCTAATTTGCAGGAAGAAGCTCAAGACGCAAGATAAATTAAGGCAATGGGATGTTGGAGGTCTTACGAATTTAAATCGGCTAGCTTGTCCGTTGTGTGGTTTGGAACCGGACTCGCATGATCATTTGTTTTTTGAATGCTCGTTCTCAATGCAGGTTTGGTCTTCTATTAAATCTTTTGCTGGAATTCAACTAATGTCCAGTAAGTGGGAGGATATGGTCGAATGGCTAATTGCAATTCCGTCGAAGAAGTCAATGCGGAGTATTATTGGTCGTCTTCTCCTAGCGGCGTCTGCATATTTCTTATGGCAAGAGCGTAATCAAAGGCTTTTTAAATCCAAGAGGCGTACGGTGCATGTCATTTCAGAAGCTATTGTGTCTACGGTTAGATTGAAGCTAGCCTCGATAAAGGTCATGAGTTCAACAACTGGATTGACCTTGTTAGAAAAATGGAATGTACCAAGAATGTAGTGGTTTGGTTTGTTTGTTTCTAGTTAGTATCTAGAGTTGGTTTGTTTGTGTTAGTGGTTAGCTTTTTAGCGTGTTAACACTTCCTGGCATGTCAGGATAGTGAACTAGTGAGGACTCCCCTTGCTACTTGTTTTTATTGGTTGTGATATATGAAAGTGAACCGGGGTAACCCTTTACCCAAAAAACACACACACGATGTAGGACACTATCTTTTATCAAAGAAACAATGTGTTTTGGTCTAAAAAATTTGTCTATTTGTGTTTTACACTTTCACATTTTAATTCTAGTTCATTTTCAAGCCTTAAATCGCATTCTGGAAAGTTAAACGCCAACTGATACGTAAATGTAACCAGTTTAATGCGGAAAACACTCTGGAACAGTGACATAGGCTTAACATACCTTAAATAACTTTTATATAACTTAGAAATAGGTTTTGAAAGCTTTGGTGTGTCAAAAACAAGTTTATTCACACTTAGGGACTATTTGCATCAAACTGCGAAAGTCTGCTGATTCACACAGTATCGAACATTCCGGAACTTGATCAGAAGTTAAACATGCCCTAAATATCCATTAAATAGCTTAGAAATAGGCTTTGAGGTGTTTGGTGCGCAAAAATAAACTTATTTGATCAATAGGGACTAAAAGCGTCAAAAAGTGCATAAGTTTGCATTTTCGCGCATATCTTACGTTCTGAATATATCCGGACATCCAAAAATTTATGTAATCATTAAAATATTTTATTTTAGTGATTGGCATGATAAAATTCCATTCGTCGCGTAGTTTGGGTCGTTTTTCGCGTCCGTTCGTGTTTCGTCGTAATTAATCGAACAACGCAACCGTACGGCCAAACGAACCGACATCCGGGATATTTTTGAGCATGTTTCATGTTCTCTATACTTTAACTTCATTTTAGAGCCTTGAAATGGGATTAACGGGGCTTAAACGTGTCAAAAATCATCAAAAACCATGTTTTGCACATTCAGGGACCAAAATTGACAATCTACCATAGTTATCTTAGGAAGGGACCAAAGTTGAAAATCTAATTTCCAGCTTGTTCCAGCTGTTCCCCTCATTTGCACATGGTTTTAATGAAACTAGGGGCTTGTTTTGGGGTACCCATGGTATTCTAAAACCATGGGCACACTTGGACGGTCTAGATTGAAGCACGGTTTACGAGGAACGATCTTAACGGTCTTGAAAATCCTATAAATACCCCACCCCACTTTCAATGAATTTCACACTTGATCTGATTTTGATACTCTAAGTTGAAGCTTTATGCTTCATACCTGGGTATTTAAATCAAGATCTTCCTAGCTTGGACCTTTTGTAAGCTTCATTCGTTCTTTTATGCGTTTTCAAGCGTGAAAGTCAAACAGTGAGCGTAATTACGATGGTCAACACGAAGTTCGTTTGAACTTTGCAACGTGAGCGTAATCACGATGGTTATAGTCTCAAGTGACTATACCTACTGATTACCACGTTGATTAGGAGTAGTGACGAGTCATAGTTTCGGTCAAAATACGCGTCTATGCGTATTTTGCAACCAAACTATTTTTGGGTATCAAAACCGTTTGTTTTGAATAAGTTGAAGACTCAAGATCGGCTGAAAGTTTGGGAAGCGGGTAGTGAAACAAACTTAAGGTTGATGTGTTGCCCCCTATGCCAGTGCGACCGTGACTCACGAGATCATTTGTTTTTCTCGTGTATATTTGCTACACAGGTATGGAATAACATTAAAACAATGGTGGATATGGATAATGTTAGTGAATCTTGGAGCTCTATTTTGGATTGGATGAACCAGCACTCGAATTCTAAGAAGTTGAAACAAGTTGTGTGTAAATTGGTGCTAGCAGCTTCGGTTTACTTCATATGGCAAGAAAGAAATAACCGGCTATTCTCCCGATTAGAGTGTTCGGCTATTCAGGTGTCCGAGAAGATTAAAAATTCAGTTAGGCTTCGGTTGATGGGTTTCAAGTTTCAAGGTCATGGTGATCATAACAAACTTCTGAAGAAGTGGCAGACCTCTTCAAGGGCGCTGGATGAGGACCCGGGATAACTCAGATCCTATGGAGTGTTTTTAGTTAGTTTTTAGTTGGTGAGGTCATGTTTTGGGTTGTGTTTTCTTTTTAACTGTTCGTGATATTAGCTGGTTGTGTCTGTTTTCTGGGTTTCCTAGTCTTGGTATGCCAAGGCTAGCTGTGTGTGCTATGTCAAGCACACCTTTGTACTTATTGTTTATTTTATAAAATTTACCGGGGTAACCCTTTACCCAAAAAAAAACTTGCTTTCTAACTTCGTTAAACATGTTTAACTCGTCACTTTTAGGATAGTGCTAGTGTAGAGTGGTAAGTCAAGCGGTCTTGACAACCGCTTAGACTTCCGAACCTGACCCGTTTGGTCGATCATTAGGATCCGACCAAACATATAATATGACCATAGTTGTATAGGGAATAACCTTCCGAGGTTATACCTTATGGTCACTTCGTTTAGCTAGTTGTATGATAGGTAGTCTATATGCCTTAGGAAAATGACCAAAATGCCCTTTTTGCGCATAATTTCATTTTAAACATATGTAACCAATATTTTGACATCTAAACTGATTATATGACATAATTAGATATGTTAAGGCATATAATACTTGTCATAGGACTAGTTAGGCGTTTCGAACGCGCTTTTGCGCGAACGACGCGTTAAAGGGTCGTAAGCACTTAGGATAGGTTTCGATTTAGAATGTGGGCTTTGTTAAACCATATCACATGAGTTCTAACACTCATTTGGTTTACAAGACCTCATTCTACCCTATCTTCCGATTTAGGTGTCGATTCCCTAACATAGTATCTGTTACCCTAGGAACCGCTTCAACACTTGAACTCTTGGTCTTTTGAGCTTTGTTATACCCTTTGAACCGGGACTATACGCAACCCCAGGCGAGTACATAGTTCCCCTCTTTTACTGTTTTCAAATGTTTTGGGGTGATTCATGTGTGTAATCGATCTGTTTTCAAAATGTATGGCATATGTGTGTTCACTAAGTGCTTTTATGTGTATTATTCCAATTATGCAAATGTAATGTTTTATCCTTAAGTGATCTACCTATCTTCATAGTTAGATTCATGTAGGATATTTGAAGTACAGTCTTAGATCTTCTTATCTTCATAGTGAGATTTTTAAGAAGTACTTTACAACTCGATGGTTGGTTTTTGTGTAGATTGTTGGTGATTTAGATAACGAAACTAGATAATACAATAAGCACATGGTGGATACGCCGCTGGTACTTCCTATATATAAGTGTGCTTATTGTATTACCTTTCGTGGCGTTATCCCGAATCACCATTAGGATTTAGGATTGTTTTGATTCAATTATTCAATATGAAAAGAACCCAGGATCCATGTAGTATCTATCTATCTTCATAGTTAGACTTATATGGGATGTTTAGAGTACTAATATTGGAGTCCATGTTTGGATTCATTGTGTACTTTAATGCACGTTAGATTAGACAATGTGACAGAACCCGAATCCTTATAGCATCTATCTATCTTCATAGGTTGATTCTTGTAGGATGTTTAAAGTACTGATATTGGAATCCTTGATTGGATTCATTGTGTGCTTTAATGCGTGTTTACGAGTTGGTACAAGTTGACAATTTATGTGTTATGTGGTAGTTGTGATTTAGATAACGAAACGGGTATAATAAAATAAGAACATGGTGGATATGCCGCTGGTACTTCCTATATATAAGTGTTTTTATTTTATTATTCTTGTAGCGTTATCTGGATCACTTTAGGATTTTGTGTACAATTGTTTCAATGTTTGATTATCGAAATCTTTGTAGAATCTCCCATATTTTTAAGTTAGATTCTTAGAAGGATATGTAAAGTATTATCATAGATCATTGATTTGATTTATATAATACTTATATAAGTTTTGATTTACTTCAAAAAAGTTATTATTAATCCTTGATTGGATTCCTAATAACGCATTAATAAGTTTTTACGATGGTTTAATCAAGATTTCAATATAAGGCATAAAATGACTTAGTAACTATCATATTGCCATATACAAACCTATTTTGTCACGAGTTTTCGCAATTAAGATTAATACCAAATGTTTTGCCATTTATTTGGCTAATAAAACCTATGTATTCGCCGGCATTTTTATGCTGACTGTTTTCGCATATGTTTCAGGTTTTCGACCGTTCAAGCATGCAACGCATAGGACTGCATACGGGCCTTAGACTTCTAAAACAAAAGAACAATTACATGTATTCTTTGTTTGTAAAACGATGTTAATGATATTGAAACAATTTAGTACCAGTAGTTGTGAGCAATTTGTAACGTGACTCCCCGATATTTCTGCCGCGTGTTGTTATATTACGCGATTGGGGTGTTACACTTTGTTAGGATGCTTTAGATCAACAAAACCTTCAGGCTGAACCATATAGACATCTTCATCAAGATATCCATTGAGGAAAGTCGTTTTGACATCCATTTGCCAAATCTCATAGTCATAATATGCAGCTATGGCAAATAATATCCTAATCAACTTTAGCATCGCCACGGGCGAAAAAGTCTCATCATAATCAACCCCTTGAGTTTGAGTGAAACCTTTTGCTACAAGTCTCGCTTTATAAGTATCCAAGTTACCATGCATATCAGTTTTCTTCTTGAAAACCCACTTACTTCCAACTACTTTGGAGTTAAGAGGTGGCACAACCAATTCCCATACTTGGTTGTCATACATAGATTGCATCTCTACGTTCATGGCTTCAAGCCATTTGTCGCAATCGGATCGTGACATTGCATCATGGTATGTGGTTGGTTCATCTGAATCTACCACGTAGCATCCATCCATGAAAAATCCATATCATTCAGGTGTATTACTAATTCTACCAGATCTACGAACGTTTTGTGTATGTTGATCAACCATTTGATCATCTTCAACAACCTCTTGTTGAGTGCTAGTATCAACCAAACGTGTATTGGCTTGTGGTTCTTGATCCTCATCAAGTTCCACTGTTATACTAGTTCCTTCCATAAGGAACTTATCTTCCAAGAACTTAGCCTTTCGAGCAACAAATACCTTTTGCTCTGTTGGATCGTAGAAATAATATCCTATATCATCTTTAGGATATCCTACGAAGATACACTTAGTGGATCGTACTTCTAACTTGTTTGGGGTGTATTGCTTCACATAAGCATCACAACCCCATACCTTCAAATATGATAATGATGGAACCGTTCCATGCCATATTTCAAAAGGTGTCTTATCCACTTTCTTGGTTGGGGCCATATTTAATATACGAGCCGCAGAGAGCAAAGGGTAACCCCAAAATGATAGAGGTAGTGTGCTTCTAGCCATGATGGATCGAACCATATCCAATAGAGTTTGATTCCTCCTCTCAGATACACCATTATGTTGTGGTGTTCCAGGTGGAGTAAGTTGTGAGATGATCCCACAACTCCTAAGATGATCTTGAAAAGCATCACTAAGGTATTCACCTCCTCTATCGGAACGAAGAACTTTGATTGTCTTGGTGAGTTGATTCTCTACTTCGCTTTGGAAGATTTTGAACGTTTCAAAAACTTCATCTTTGTGTCTTAGCAAGTACACATAACCATAACGACTGTAGTCGTCGGTAAAAGTTACGAAGTATCTTTCACTATTCCTAGTCATTGGCTTAAAAGGACCACATACATCCGAATGTATGATACCTAAAAAATCTTTTGCCCTTTTGTTGGTGCCACTAAAGGGTTTCTTAGTCATTTTACCTTGTAAACAAGATTCGCATGTATCAAATGAACCAATTTCATTTGTTTCCAAAAGACCATTCTTCTGAAGTATTTGCATGCGATTTCTATTTATATGACCAAGACGACAATGCCAATGATAGGTCTCACTCAAATCCATTTTGAGTTTCTTGGTGTTTGCTTGGTACATAGAATTATCAAATGATATATCATCATGAACCAATTCATAAATACCATTTGAAGGCGTAGCTTTAAAGTAGAACATGTCATTCATCGAAGCATAAATTTCATTGTTCATAAACTTCAAATCAAATCCATGTTGTCTTAAACGAGAAACAGAAATAATGTTCCTAGTCAAACTAGGAGCATACAAAACATTTTTCAAACAAATTTCCAAACCACTTAGAAGTTTTAAAACATAGTCTCCTTGGGCTTCAACTTGAACTTTCGCTCCATTGCCCATGAAGAGACTAGTGTCTCCTTTCTTGTAATGCTTATTTCTTTTGAACCCCTGCAACGAATTGCAAATATGAGTTCCACATCCGGTATCTAATACCCATGTGTTAGAAGAGATAACATTTAGATCAATATGTATCATAAAGATTGTACCTGAGGTTTGCCCCGCATCCCTCTTGTTTTTCAACTCTTTGAGATAGGTTGGACAATTCCTTTTCCAATGCCCTATCTCTCCACACTCAAAGCATGGATCGCTCATGGCAACTTTTGCCTTCTTCTCTTTTGGTTTTGGTGGTTCTACTTTAGCCTTTCTTTTTCCCTTCCCTTTGACGTGCCCCTTTCCCTTGGCAACATTTGCTTTGGTGTCGGGGTGATGCCCTTTCTTGCCTCCCTCATTGATTGTTAGAACAGGTAAAGCCTTTTTACCCATTCCCGCTTTGGCCGTTTTGAGCATTGCATGAAGTTCACCAATGCTCTTGTCCCATCCATTCATGTTGTAATTCATAACAAAGCTCTCAAATTTCTTTGTTAAAGAGTTAAGGATCAAATCCGTAGCCAACTCTTTAGAGACGGGACAATTTAGCCTTTCGAGGCGATCAATGTGGCTTTTCATCTTAAGGACATAAGATGATACCGATTGGGTTTCCTCCATTAGACATGCATGAAGCGCTCGAACCGTTTCGAAGCGTTCTACCCTTGCTTGTTGTAGGAACATTTCCTTCAATTGGGTGATCATGTTGTATGCCCCATGATGTTCAAAATCCTTTTGAATCTCGGGAATCATGGTTCCCAATATGAGGGAAGAGGCTTGCATGGAGTCCTCGGTATACTTAACCCAATCATTATAGGCTTCCACATCTTCCATTTTAGGTTCATCGTGAATAGGATCGTCCAACACATAGGATATCTTCTCTTGCATGAGAACGATTCTCAAGTTTCGAAACCAATCCATGAAATTGTTATGGTTGAGACGATCCTTTTCAAGGATGGTTCTTAGTGATAGGTTTTGGACGGTTTGGGTAATCGGGTTTGCATTGTTAGCGGCCATCTACAAAATTTAACAAAGTTCAATTTTAGTATTTTCGATATTATTAAAATTTTAATCATTAATACCCTTTTATGTCTCATAGACAATTAATAATTAAAAAACTAGAATCCAACGTTACATTTAAATATTGGTTAGGTGACCTTTATCCCATTATTTAAATTAACAAGGTAGTCAACGTTTGACGATTGCAACCCTTTGCAACTTCTAGCCATATGGGATCGGTTAAACATCTTTATGTTTAGTTGGCATGTTTAATCCCATCAACACCTTTGTTCCCCATGCTTTGGTGACCCTAAGTTCATGGTTTCCAAATCAAGTCGTCCAACTTACACGCACATGTGAGTTTACCCATATAAGTGGTTAGGTGACCTTTATCCCACAAACATGGTAACTCCACCTCAAATATACAAGTTCCCTCAAATGTGGTTAGGTGACCTTTATCCCACAAAGAGTTCCCAAGTAATTCGAGTGTTGTATAAAAGGATGGTGTTTGACTTGTTTTATAAAAGGGGCTTTTATTTTTCAAAATTCTAGTTTAGAAAAATTTATGTACCATATATTTGCATGCATTCAAATCAATGGTACTTTAGTGAAAAACAATTTTCAAGGTTCTTTTAATAAAACCCATTTTATTATAAAATCATTAACCTTTAATAAAACCTTTTTATTAACCATTTTAATGATTTTGTTAAGAACCAATTTTAAGCTTGTTACGGATTATTAGTTGTTAAGCATGCATATCCAAATATCATCCAAGCAACCATAAATAAAATAGCCATACAAGCACAACACATAAATCAAAAAAGGTGCATAACCATAGCCAACTATTTTGACCACACTTGTTAGCCGAAACAAGTGTGTCAAAAGTTCCTTCCTAAAGGGTGAATATAGATACAAATAATGTGTCGTTGAACTCCCACTTGATCCCGCATTCAAATGCTTCAAGTCTTCTCCTTGTGTTGTGATTTCTTCACATTCTTTGGGCTTCCAAAATTCTTTTATATTCAGCTCCAAACTCCTTTGGACTTCAAAAATGTGTTTTGGTTATCGGGCTAAAATCCCGTTAAGAACTATGAAGTCCTTGAGGCCCGAAATTAGCCAAAACCAAAACCGCATTTTTGTGTGCATCTTCTTTTACAAAAGGTATCCTAATATATTTTTTCTAGTAAAATAAAATGCACCTAATCTATTTACTTGCATACCAAATGAAAATAAATAAATTACATATTTTTACAAATGGAAGACAAAAAAATAATAATTATTACAACCCATTGAATAATTAAATACAAATCACAAACACAAACATTCAACATATTCACATAAGGTCATGGCTAGGTTATGAACACCAAAAAATATATATCCACACACACACACACACACACACACACACACACATATATATATATATATATATATATATATATATAAATTCAAGAGCAAAAATGGTTTCCTTTTACAACCTACATTTTCGGTTAAAAATGAAAAAACCGAAAAATGTGGGTTTTTGTCCAAACAAAACAAATCATCCACATGACATAATTTTTTCAAGATTCCTTTATGCATGTAAGAAATAAATCTTGAAAAAACAAAAGGAGAACCATAGAAAAAATTTCGGCCATAGGGTTTCTACAAACCCAAAATCCCGAAAATTTTAAATCCGATGAAGCATGCACTCATATAAGCGGCTCTAGATGCCATTGTTGGGTTTTTCACATGTTTTTTTTTTTGGTAAAGGGTTACCCCGATGAATTTTATAAATGAACCAAATAAGAACAAGGATGTGTCAAAACGACACACCAACTAGACTTGGCATACCAAGACTAGGTCGACAATCCAAAAAACAACCAAACAAAACACCACACAACAAATGTTAACTAGCAAACTAAACAACCACGGCCAAAAAACCTATGCCGAAATTACACAAAAACACAAAGACTGCTAGCCCGGATCCATTGCATCGTCCTTGCTATCATCTATCTTCCAGATTCTGGATATTCTCCTCCTTACAGAATCCACTCGAAACTTGAAACCCATGAGCCGAAGACGAACCGAATTTTTGATATTTTCAGCAACTTGTAACACTGACAATTGGTTAGAACTAAACAGCCGACTATTCCGCTCTTGCCACACATAATAAGTAGTCGCAGCCACCACCAATTTACACACTATGTCATCAATTTTCTTAGACTTAGAGTGTTGATCAACCCATACCATTAAAGACTGCCATGTGTTATCTACGCTCTCCAAATTTACCATGCACTTCACGTTGGCCCAAACTTGATTTGCAAACACACACTGAAAAAACAAATGATCTCGGCTATCTCGATCATGTTTGCACAAGGGGCAACACATAAGGTTAAGATTTGTAGCACTTCCAGCTTCCCACACCGCCAACCTATCCTGAGTCTTTAGTTTGTTGCGGAACACCAACCACATATGAAACGAGTGGCGAGGAACACATTGAGAGAACCAAACCATGTTTGCCCATGCTACATGATTATCCCTATTCCGAATCGTATGCCACACTTGAGCCGAATGAAAATCATCAATCTTTCCATCCAAATCCTTCCAAGTCAGGCGATCAGGAACATTACGAACTAGCTGATGCGTCTGAATGGTTATTAGAACCGGAAACAAATCTAGCCAAGCTTGGGGCCATCTCCAATGCCCATTCTCATCAATAACATCAGCAACCGAAGACTTTAAATTGAAACCCGCATTAGCTATAGATCGAGGACTGATAAAGGAGCTAAGAGGACTCATATGACACCAATTATCACTCCAAACATTAGTTTGCAAACCACTTTTAATCAAGGACCATATGTGAGGCCGCATAATACCACGAATAGATAATATTTTCTGCCATCCCCAGCTCATGCTCCCTCGACATGGAATTTCCCAGAAACTTCGCCCTTTTAGTTTGTACTCGTGAATCCATTTCACCCAAATAGACTCACGTTTAGTAAGAATACTCCAAACATGCTTAGCCATAAGCGATTTATTGACATCAGTAATACTCCGAACGCCCAAACCACCTTCATCTTTAGGTAAACACACATCTTTCCAAGCAACTTTCGCCCGAATTCTACCCTCCGATCCCGCATTCCACAAGAATCTACGAATTCTTTTCTCAAGTTCCTTGATAACCCGATTGGGGATAACAAAGACTGAGGCCCAATAAATATGCATAGAAGAGAGAACCGAGTTTATAAGCTGCAACCGTCCAGCAAACGATAACGACTTTGTCATCCAATTATCAATCTTCTTGTCCATTCGCTCAATAAGGATGTGGCAATCTTTAAACAAAAGCCTTGAAGAAATGAGCGGAACCCCCAAATAGCGAACCGGTAATACACCCTCCTGAAACGGCATAATATCCATAATTTCCTGTCTAATTGACTGAGGAACATTGCAAAAGAAAACTGTGCTTTTCGCCGGACTAGGAGCCAAACCAGAAATGTTGGTAAACATTTGAAGAGCCTCCTTGACCTTCCTAACCGAGACTACATCACCATGAACAAAAATAAATAAATCGTCCGCAAACGACACATTAATTATTTTTTGCTTGGCACAATGAGCATGATACTTGTATGGAGCACTAGCAGCTTTTATAAGCAGAAGCGAGAGAATCTCCATAATTAACATGAACAAGTAGGGAGACATAGGATCACCCTGACGTAACCCACGTTTGCCTCTAAAATAGCCATGAAGATTGCCATTGATGCTCAAAGAGTAAGAAACTGTAGAAACACATGTCATAATCCACCCAATCATTTTCTGATGAAACCCAAAACGAACCAAAATATCTTGCAAGAATGACCAATTCACCGTATCATAGGATTTTTGGATGTCAATCTTGAAAGCACATCTTGGCGGACCCTTATTAAGGTGATAATTATGCATTAATTCTTGTGTAAGAAGAATATTATCTGAAATCCTCCGGCCCGGCACAAAAGCCGATTGGTTAATACTAACAAGAGTTCCCAAGCTGCCTTTTAAACGATCCGTTATTATCTTACTAATGCATTTATAGATCACATTGCAACAAGAAATAGGCCTGTAGTCTAACACTGAATCCGGGACATCTTTTTTCGGGATCAAAGCAAGAATAGTATGGTTAACCTGAGTTAGAAGCTGACCATTCTCGAAAAATTGTAACACCGCATCCGTAACTTCATTACCAACAACATCCCAAGCATGCTTAAAAAATGCCGACTGTACCCATCAGGCCCCGGGGCCTTGTCATCTCCAATACTGAACATAGCAGTTTTGACTTCCTCCCGAGTAACTTGAGACACCATTTGATCC
>JARYGA010027998.1:0-30606 GCA_030545235.1 Helianthus tuberosus | reverse complement strand
TAACACCCCCACCCCACCCAAGCTAAAATGCTAAAAACTAAACCCCCAAAAAACCTACAAAATCTAAAAAAATAAAAAAAACACACAAATTATTTTATTTATTTTTTTAACATTTTTTATTAAAAAATCGCTACTTTTAGTAGCAGCAAAAAAATTTCTAACAAAATGTAGAGATTTTTTTTATAAAAAATTGTGTTTTTTAAGTATTTTTGGTTGAGTTCACATTTGTATAGTAACTTTGATAGTTGGTAGTAATTACAAAAATGCCACCTTGTCTTTTTGAGTTTTCTTTCAATTTATATGTTTAGTATGTTAAGATTATTTGTATTTGATCTTTATTACAGTATCCTCTACCTATATATATATATATAATTTTTCATTTTACAACACGTCAATTATGGTCCCTGTTTTACACCATCCTTATAACCTATGAGCATTAACCTATGAACATGGGCATGATTAATACTTATTGAGGACCATACGTCAGTATAAAGTCAACTTAATATTGTCCATATTATGGTAAGTGCTTGGAAAGATATCGGAAAAATCGCCGATGTCATGCTCAATGATGGCATAAATATGGCCGATAATCTGGTAGAGGTTGACGGCTCGTGGAAGTGGCGGACGTCGTCGGATGTCCCGTTCTCTGTTAAACAGGTTAGAATGGATATTGAAGACGCAAGGTGGGCTAATGTGCCTAACGATCCGGAGCTAGTATGGAATAATTGGGCTACGCCAAAAGGCAACCATCTTCTTTGGAGGGCCCTTCTTGGTAGAGTTGCTACTAGAGTGGGGTTAGCTCGCAGGGGGATCTAGATCGCCGATGTTGGTTGCCCTCGTTGTGGGTTAGAAGCGGAAAGTCCAGACCATCTTTTTCTGCAGTGCTTGTGGTCCAGATCTAGATCTATATGGTGGAATATATTGGCTTGGACTCGTATTCGTTATCCGGAAAGTTGTTATTCTTTTTTGGATTTTGTGAATTATATTAAAGAGAGCCCGGGAAGTAAGGTTTGGAAGCGGCTGGTTAGTACCATTATCATAGCCACGACTTGGAGAATTTGGAGTGCGAGAAATGCTTTGGTTTTCGAAGGTAATTTCATTCCGATAATGAAAACGGTTGACTTGATTAAAGAAGATTCCTTCTTGTGGATCAGTATTAGAGCGAAGATCAAGAAGCCGGTCTGGGAGATGTGGAATCGTTTTGATGTGTTAGATTTATTGTAATTGTTTCTTGTTTCCTGTTCTGTTTTGTTCTTTTTCAGTTTTTGTATCCCAGTTTCTTGCTGGCTCTTTATATTCAGCTATAAAGTGATTTGCCGTTAAAAAAAAAGTCTACGAGTTACGTGTTGCATAAGTAACCGATTTCGTGATGAATTACACTTAGTCATGAATTAATATATATATTTTTTAAATGTATTTGGTAGATCAATAAGTGATTACCATGACGTGCATAATTAACTCATTACAGGAATCAAATAGTCAACAATACAAAAATCATATACACATGGTTTATAGATTGTACACAACTTATTCATATATGTATGTTTTAACAGGTGCTTTGTGCAAAGTGGTTGTGTCGCCTGGATCAGTCGACAACTAGGTCCAATTGTTTCTACTATCGCATTGCACCTTGAGGGTGGTTAGACCATCCTCCAGACAAGAGCAGAGATCAGGGAACATGCAATCTCTGCAGTGTAGTAACATCTTGCATGCGCTTGCAATTTGGAAAGATGGGGATGGGTTTGGTGATTTTGGACTCTTCCCTATTGGACAGCGTGGGGGAGGCGATGGCTCCTAGGAGAGAATACAGGAAGGGGGAAGACAGAGAAAGGGGCCCTAATATTAAGCAATGTTTTCGGAAAGTCAGAGATAGACATTTCACGATTGCGGTCAAGGTCCTATGTTTTAGTAGAGTTGCTCCTCAAGGTGATTCGACCTTGAAAGCTCTCATCGATAAACATTCACTGGTGTCACCTCTGTCCTTGCCTTCCAGCCCTTTGGCCCAACCCACTCTTGTCGTTGATGAGCAGTTTGTGCTCAAATTTATCCGACCCTTTCTGTAACAACCCGACTCTTCGAAGTCAAAGTCAAAGTACAAGTCCAAGTCAAAGTCAAGGTCAACGTCAGGTTTACGTTCAGATCTGACATTTCTTGCTTAGCTATTGCTTCTACTCGCAGACTCGATAATCAATATATGTTAATTAACGCTATTTGAGAATACGATTTGTTAATATGTGAAGTAACAATGCGATAAACGTAACTAAACGCTATACTATTTAATGCTATCAACATCGCTACCACATCGCAACCTGAATCGCAGTTATGGATATCGTTTTACGTGTGTGTGTTATTATGTGCCTTACTTGTGTGTGTCTTATATGAAGTGATTATTCGTAAACTCAATCGCAACTCTATCGCAATGCAATCTCATTGCGGACTCGAAGAATAAGTTCTACTTTTATGATATTTAGTAGTAATGTTATTTGTGTAACTAATGGGTAATACTATCGCATCGCTTACTCGCTTAAACTCAAAGCAACGCTCCACGCACGAAACGAAAATCGGAAACCAACTCACGAATGACCATTCGGTCGAATGGACATCCGGCCGGATGACCATTCGATCGGATGGCCATCCGATCGAAAGGCCATCCGACCCGTTTCCTTTGCACCATCTTTCTCGTCTTTCCCCAATAAATACCCCACATGTCACATCACTGTTCATTGATGTGACAGCTCCTTCCGACCAGCACGCTCCCAGCCTCTTTTCTATCGATTTCTCGCGATTCTTGTAAGTTTTCTCCTCAAATCTTGTACTTCCTTCATCAACACACACTTTCTCATCGATTTCACCATCAAATCACAACTTTTAACCGTGAAATATTTGGATTTGGGCCGTTCTAGGGTGATGTCATCATGGAATTCTTATGAACATTGAAGTGTGACCTCATCTCATCAAGAACAGTTCGGATCTAAAGGATTCCCACACACTTTTACATTGCTTTCAACTAAATCTAAGCATAATCAAAGTGTTTCAAACTTTTCCTCAAACATTCTTCCCTTTTCACTCAAAACCGTTAGAATCTGGACTCACTCGGGTGTTCTACTCATTCTCTGGTAGAGAACCGAGCTGAGAATGGATTACTATCAAAGAGACGACCGATTCATGTGTAGAACATGAAACTCCATCTTGAACAGCCGAGTCTGGTCGTACGGGGTGATTCCCTTCCGATCGGATGGGTTGGACTTGATGTGATTTTCGCTGTTTAACACGTCATCATACCATCTCGATTCAACCGCAAAACCTCTAACTTAACTGATTTTACGAAGTTTCCAACCCAAAACAGTTGCCCAATCGAACCGCCATCCGATCGAACGGCTGTTCGACCAGGTGACTTGTGATTTTAAACACTTAACCAATTTTCAAAACTACAAAGTATATCAGTTCCACTCGGATCACCATCCGAGCGGACGACCATCCGTCCGGATGACCGTTCGACCGGACGACCTAATATGTAGAAACACTTCAAACTTCTCAAAATGCTACAATGAAAACTTCAAAGCTCACAAACACATCCCTCCCAAACGAACGACCCTCCGACCGAATGGTCATCCGTTTAGACGGTCATCCGATTAGATCACTGTTCGTCACTTATCTCACCGACACGTTGTTTTACGCACTGTTCAGCACTTATACTGTCGTATTGTGATCAGGCTAACCCTCCAGTGCTCCCTTCAATCCAAGCTTGTGTTTACTTGTTAAGCACGAATTGTGAGTATACTCGATCCCCTTTTTGCTTTACGCACTTTTGGGTGTTACATACGTTACCTATATCAAATCACATCGATCACCTAACGCAATCAATTTTATACGCTAACCGTTCTCGCATGTTATATGTATCATTCGATGAATGCTTGTATTATGTTTACACAGTGATTGTTGCCTGACACCTTAGCAACGATAGTACTATACTTTGGACTCAACACCTGTCGTGGACAGGGGTTGTTAAGGGCTTTTATTCACGTGTCAAAGTGGTGATATGTGTTGTGCATTCTACAACTCGTAGTCACGTCTGTGCATATTTCATTGTCGATAACCTACTTGCTTCACATTACTACGTGTTACATGCTGGTTACGCGTAAATCGCATTTCGCTACTATATTCTATCAAACTTGTATGCTCACCTTTACACTATGTTAATTGACTTTTATTTTAACGTATGTGAAAGGTGTTTAGGATGCTTTTACTTGCTGGATGTCATGGAATCAAGTTAGGTGGTCTAGAAACCCACGAATAATTTATGAGTTGTCGGAACAATATTTGTCTTTAAGAACACTATGTCTGTAATAACTGTTTTACTTAATATGTTATGGTATGGGACGTAACATTAAATATTTGATAATTATAGCTGTTATGGATTCTCTTGGAGAATCTGTTTCGCTCAGTGTCGTGCCCCGATGTTTCCACCATCGGTTGGGGTGTGACAGATTGGTATGAGAGCCATAATTATAGGGAATTAGGCAAGACTCGACCTAGTCCAAGTCGATGTCCTAGAATGGACCTAGTCTATAGTCTAAGTACCAACAGACCATCTTGTGCGAACCCGGTAGGGACTTTTTCACGAGCTCACTCTTTATACTCTCGTTTACACTCCCTGAATTCACAACTTTGCACGAACATCGCATACTACAGCTTCGTGCAAACACTTTGCCTTTCCTAAGGCTGACGACAAATGATTTTCGAAAACATTCAAGTGATTTGGTCGGGACTTGGCGTGAAAACCGTAAACTCTCGATAAGAATCACCCACTCGATACACAATTTTTATCAATAAGCCACGGGAATTTGTGTTGAGTCAGGTGTGAAAACCATACCTCGACAAAATTTTCTCTATCTATCTCGAGATTTTATCGCACAATCAGGAATAAAGTTATTAAGTTAGGGGTGAAACCCGCATCTTAATGACTCATTCCGCTCTATATTTTGGTTTTACAAACTCTCACCAAAGTCTCGATGGGTTCCAATGACTTGAGTCGCGTAATGGCCAAAAGGATGTGTGCCAATCCCCCGGATTGAGGCGAGAGCACAACCTATTAAGCCAACACGTGAACTCGAAGTCCTTGAGAATAGTCGAATCACTTTGGGTAGTCAAAATCTAACACACCCGAGACATTCTATTTTCAAGCTGCAATTGCCAATTTTACGCACTATCGTTTAGTGTGTCTCGATTCTGAGATCGCAACCACTGACTCTATGAACTATCGATTTTATGTGTCTTGTGTGGTTTAAATATTTATGTGTATGGATTTTGGAGACTTTATTCGTTTTTCGCTACTCGCTTTACTAAAACGCGCACGACACACACAACTATTCACATCTCAAAATGCTGACAAATCGTAGACACACTACGAGCTATTCGAATCACTAAACACTGATATCGCTACTCGCATTCGTAACTCTCGATCGTTTTTTCGCAACTTTGAAAGATTGGTGAATACGTGCAAAATATGTAGGTGAATACGTGCAAAGTATAGGGGAATATGTTCTCTACATGCTTATGTGCTTATGTGTTTCTATGCTTACGTGGTTTATGTGCCTCTGTGATTATGTGTCCGTGTATGAATGTGTTCCTTAGCTTTATAAGTATGTTGGTTAAAACACTGTGTGGTGAGATAGCGTGTATCGTCTAAATCCTATGACAATGTCTGTTGCAGACAATGTCGTCATTCGGATCTCATACTTCTCGCGCTAACCGCCGCAACCATGCTGACAAACGCATTGCCTTGCTAGTTGCCAAGCAAATGGCTAAGGTCATTCAGCAAATCGTCAGCGAAATTAATGACATCACTAGCAAGTCCTCTAAGGAATCTAGGACTGACTCACCGAAAGCGACTTTCAGCTTCAAGCAGTTTAAAGCTTGTAGACCCAAGGACTTCACGGGGGAAGATGGGCCGAGCGTAATGTTTCAATGGTTCGACTCGATTGAAGTCAGTCTTCGACAAAGCGGATGTCCAGACAACCTCCGCACTGTTAACGCAACTGGTGTCTTCCAGTCTAGGGCACTGGAATGGTGGACAGTGGAGCGAAACAGGCGTGGGAACGACGCAGCCTATGGACTTTCTTGGGAGGAATTGAAGGAAGTCGTGATGAAAGAATTTTGTCCCCCACATGAACTCCAGAAGCTGGAAGACGAGTTCTAGTATATCAAGCAAGAGGGTGGCGACAATGCTGGTCTTACTGCTCGCTTTAAACAACTCAGCATCATGGGTCTTGGCCAAGTCTCAACTCCCGACATCACAATCAAGAAATATATTCGCACTTTACCTTATTGTGTTGCTGAATTTGTCCAAGCAGCCAAGACTACTACCATTGAGGAGACCTTCCTGCTCGCTGCCGAGATTAATGACAAGCGAGTTCGGGCCGGTTACTTCAAGAACTCCACCAAAACTCTCCACCAAGTCACCGCTACTTCTGCTACTCCCGCCGCGGAAACCGCCTCACCTAAGCTTCGAAATCTTTACGCCGCAAGCGCAAGAACAATAACAACAACAAGAAGTGTGCCGCTACTACCGCTCCTCTCAATGCTACTCCTGTCCAGCAGTAGAACCAGAACCGCCAAGTAGCTGCACCAGTGACCAACGCACCGCCCGCCAAGCGTGCGTATACTGGTTCTCACCCGCTATGCCCTACTTGTACTTACCATCATCCAGTCGGGATCACTTGCCGCTTTTGTGTCCACTGCAACATCTACGCGTACTTTACTGCAAACTGCCGTACTGGCCCCCATCAAGCTCAAGTTCAAGCTCCTCCTGCGCTACCAGCTCCACTCCCCGCTCTGCAGGGACAACAAGCAGCTCCTGCCCCCACGGCTCACGCAAGGGCTTGCTATGCATGTGGTGATCCTAACCACTTTGCAAACGTCTGCCCAAACAGAGTGGTGAAACCAGAGCCACAACAGCAACCAGCACAACAACAACATCAACAGCAGCAGCAGCCAGCTCAGCAAGCAGCCTGTGGACGAGTTTTCAACATCAATGCTCGCCAGGCCCAAGCTGACAACCACGTTGTCAATGGTACGTTTCTCATAAATGGTATTTATGCTTCATGTTTGTTTGATACTGGAGCCGATAACTGTTTTGTATCATTCGAATTCGAAAGGCTCCTAAACCGTAAACACGCTAATCTCCCAACGACGTTCGACGTAGAGATTGCCACTGGAAGAACCGTCACTGTTAGTTCCGTTCTGCGTGATTGTACTCTCGAGCTCAACAATCACCTTTTCCCAATAAATCTTATACCGATGCAGCTTGGTAGTTTTGATACCATAGTAGGCATGGATTTTCTTCGTGAAAATCATGCTGAAATTGTATATTTCGAAAAGATGATCCGTTCTCTCTTTCCAACGGTGATCAATTGTGTGTCTATGGCGAAGTCGCTTTGAAGGAACTAAAACGCATGTCATGTGTCCAAGCAAGCAAGTATCTCCGCAAGGAATACAAAGCTTTCTTGGCACACATCGTAGTAGCGGAGAAGGAAAAGAAAGAGAAGACAATGGAAAAGGTGGCTGTGGTTCGTGATTTTCCTGTTGTCTTTCCGGACGATTTACCTGGTTTACCGCCATCTCGTGATATCGATTTTCGAATTAACCTCATTCCTGGAGCTAATCTTGTCGCTAAAGCACCTTATCGTCTCGCTCCAACCGAAATGCGCGAACTCTCCAGTCAACTCCAGGAATTGCTTGATAAAGGCTTCATTCACCCTAGCACCTCTCCTTGGGGCGCTCCTGTCTTTTTTGTCAAAAAGAAGGACGGATCGTTCTGGATGTGCATCGATTATAGTGAACTTAATAAGCTGACTATCAAGAATCGCTATCCCTTACCCCGAATCGATGATTTGTTTGATCAATTGCAAGGTGCTGCCTATTTTTCCAAGATCGATTTATGCTCTGGCTATCATCAATTACGAATCCAGGAAGAAGATATACCCAAAACTGCTCTTCGCACTCGATACGACCACTACGAATTTGTTGTTATGCCCTTTGATCTTACTAACGCCCCCGCAGTCTTTATGGATCTAATGAATCGCGTGTGTAAACCCTTTCTCGACCACCTCGTCATCGTGTTTATCGATGATATCCTGATCTATTCAAAGTCAAAAGCCGAACACGCGCAACATCTCCGTTTGGTTCTCGAACTTTTGCATGGAAATCGCCTCTATGCCAAGTTCTCCAAGTGCGAATTTTGGCTTAAGGAGGTTCAATTTCTCGGTCATATTGTCAATAGGGCAAGGTATTCACATCGACCCCACGAAGATCGAAGCAGTTAAGAGTTGGATTACACCGAAGAACCCATCCGAAGTTCGTTCTTTCCTCGGATTGGCGGATTATTACCGCCGATTCATCGCTGATTTCTTTAAAATCATGGTTCCTCTCACCTCTCTTACGCACAAGGATAAACCTTTTGTTTGGGGAACCGAACAAGAGGAAGCCTTTCAAACCCTCAAGCTTATGCTCTGTAATGCTCCCGTGCTCGCACTACCCGATGGAAACGAAAACTTCGTAGTCTATTGTGATGCCTCTAACCTCGGTCTCGGTTGTGTTCTCATGCAACGAGACAAGGTTATCGCGTACGCCTCTCGTCAGCTCAAGATCCACGAGAATAACTATACAACCCATGATCTCGAGCTTGGTGCAGTTATTTTTACGTTAAAGATTTGGCGAGACTACCTTTACGATACCAAGTGTACGGTCTTCACCGACCATAAGAGCCTACAACACATCTTGAACCAGAAGGAGCTGAATATGCGCCAACGCTGATGGTTTGAACTCCTCAATGATTACGACTGTGAGATTCGCTACCATCCTGGCAAAGCAAATGTCGTTGCCGATGCTCTAAGACGACGAAGCTATTTGCATAGCGTTCATAATACTCAAGCCCAACGCGACCTCGAAGCTCTAATTCGTGATGCTCAACACGCATGCTTCATTGAGAACACCTTGAGAGAGGAAATGAAGAAATGTGGTGCTGAAACCCAACTTGTCACCAAATCGAACGGTATCTATTACTATCTCGATCGCATATGGATTCCAAGTCACAATAACCTGTGGGATATATTGTTGACTGAAGCCCACAAATCCCGGTATTCCATTCATCCCGGTGCCGACAAAATGTACCATGCCTTCATCTTCGGTATTGGTCCCCTGGAATGAAAAAGGATATCACCGTGTACGTTTCGAAGTGCCTGACTTGTTCGAAGGTCAAGGCTGAACAACAACGACCCTCTGGCTTACTCGTCCAACCCGAGATCCCTATGTGGAAATGGGAGAGTATAACTATTGACTTCATAACGAAACTTCCGCGCACGCCGTCAGGTCACGATAGCATTTGGGTTATCGTCGATCGTCTTACCAAATCTGCTCATTTTTCTTCCAATACGAGAAGACTTTAAGGTAGAACGATTAGCACGAATCTATACCGATGAAGTCATTTGTAGACATGGGACACCTCGTGATATCATTTCTGACCGTGATGGTCGATTTACCTCGCGCCTTTGGGAAACTTTTCAATCTGCTCTCAGTACTACTCTTAATCTAAGTACCGCTTTCCATCCCCAGACCGACGGTCAGACTGAACGCACGATCCGCACCCTTGAAGATATGCTTCGTTCGTGAATTATAGATTTCGGTGGTAATTAGGATTCGCAATTACCTTTAGTCAAATTATCGTATAATAACAATTATCACTCTAGCATTCAAATGGCACCATTTGAGGCATTGTATAGAAGAAAATCTCGATCGCCTATTGTATGGCACGAGATCGGGGATGCGTAAATTACCGGTCCTGAGTTATTTCAAGAAACGACTGACAAGATCCTCCAGATACGAGACAATCTACTTAAAGCTCGGAGTCGTTAAAAGAGTTACGCCGATAAACGCCGCAAGCCCCTTGAATTTGACGTTGGTGATCACGTACTCCTAAAGGTTTCACCTTGGAAGGGGGTGATCCGATTCGGAAAAAAAGGAAAGCTCGCGCCTCGATATGTTGGACCCTTTAAGATTCTGGAAAGAATTGGCAAGGTGGCCTATAGACTCGAAATACCAGAGGAACTCAGCAACGTTCATCCGACTTTCCATGTCTCGAACCTCAAAAAGTGTCTAGCGGAGCAGAATTTACATATACCACTCGAGGATCTACAAGTTGACTATTGGTGCATTTTTTGTGACAACAGCGTTAGATTGGTCTTTGGATATTAAACGAGTTTGGGCCGCGAAGACTTATGAAGACAGAATGGAATTCAAGTTTGTTAAAGCCCAAATCATCCAAGTTCAAGTTCAAGTTAAAGTCCATCTAGTTTAGCCCGAATTGTAAACAGAATTCGTATGGGCTAAGCCCAATTCGAATTGTGTAGGTTGTGCTATATAAACAACCTTTACCTAGAGTTTTAGGGTTAGACTTTTAGGCAATTGAGAGAGAGTTCGAATACACAGAACATTGGCTGTGAGTTCGTGGAGATCTTTAGTGATTGTAAACGTTTTCGTTGGATAATCATAGAAGATCAGTTGGTAAACCGTCTTGTGTTCTTGTTTCTGTTTGATAGGTTTATCAAGGGGATTCCACACCCTTGGTAGATTGTCAGTTTTGTTAAGATCCATACGGATTAGGGACCTACAATTGGTATCAGAGCACTTGCTCTTGTGTACGGTTCAAAACTGATATTACAGATTCAAGGATTTTATTCGTTTGAAGATTTTCGGATTTTGTGTGAAGAACAGTGAAGAACATCAAAGAACAGTCAATATTTTGAGTGTTTGATTCGTTTTGGTTATTGATCTGACTTGTTTGCTTGTTTTTAGGAGTTTCAGTTGGAAAGTTACCAATCAGAAGATTCTATGGTGTAAAAAGTGCTGATTTTTCGGGATTTATTATTGGAAGATTGCTGGTCTCGACTGGAATTAGTGGTCTCGACTGGAGGTCTCGACTAGTCCTTTCTTCACTCGAAACAAGTGGTCTCGACTGGGTACTGTTCACTCGAAACAGAGGTCTTGACTCGAAACAGTGGTCTCGAGTTGTGCATATTTGAATCGAAACAGAGGTCTCGACTCGGAACATTAGTCTCGACTCGAAACGGAGCTCTCGACTCGAAACAGTGGTCTCGAGTTGTGCATATTTGACTCGAAACGGAGGTCTCTACTCGAAACAGTAGTCTCGACTGGACTGTGTGGTCTCGACTGGACTGAGTAGTTGCAAGTTTGAAAGTGGTGGAATTTTTCTAGGCAATCGTAGAAAAAATTTCGCTGTTTCGTGTTTAGAGAATTATCCGTAACTCATCTGGACAAACCGTTAGCACCGTTGGACTCCTTGGATTTTTAGGACAAAAAAAAACTTGGAAGATTCTTATGGTTTCTCGAGATGTTTGTTTTATAGTATACAGATTGAAGCAGTGTGTTGATGAGAAGTTATTTTGAAGAGATGAGGAGTTTGTTGCTGCTTGGTAGAATCCTCCTTCTACAATGCAGAATGGATGCTGTGAAGACTTACTTGGAATGCTGAATCAAAACTTGTAAGATTTGGTGATTGGATACATCAGCTTAGGGGGAGTCTGTTGCTCACAGAATTCATGTTGAAGCTGACGCTATCCAAAGACCAAAGACTGTGATATTCTGAAGACTAAAGTTTCCTTTGCAAGCTATTGTCAAGGGAGAGTTTGTTGGTGCATTCTATGTGACAACAACGTTGGATTGGTCTTTGGATATTAAACGAGTTTGGGCCGCGAAGACTTATGAAGACTGAATGGAATTCGAGTTTGTTAAAGCCCAAATCGTCCAAGTTCAAGTTCAAGTTAAAGTCCATCTAGTTTAGCCCGAATTGTAAACAGAATTCGTATGGGCTGAGCCCAATTCGAATTGTGTAGGTTGTGCTATATAAACAACCTTTACCTAGAGTTTTAGGGTTAGACTTTAAGGCAATTGAGAGAGAGTTTGAATACACAGAACATTGGCTGTGAGTTCGTGGAGATCTTTAGTGATTGTAAACGTTTTCGTTGGATAATCATAGAAGATCAGTTGGTAAACCGTCTTGTGTTCTTGTTTCTGTTTGATAGGTTTATCAAGGGGATTCTGTACCCTTGGTAGATTGTCAGTTATGTTAAGATCCATACGGATTAGGGACCTACATTGACGAAACATTACACTTCGTGGAAAAGCCAGTCGAGATCATGTACCGAGAAACCAAGAAACTCCGACGCTCACGCATTCCCATAGTGAAGGTTTGCTGGGAAGGCAAACGCGGCGCCGAGTTCACCTGGGAACTCGAGAGTGATATGAAGGCTAAGTATCCACAACAATTCGTTACGCCTGCGCCTTAAAATTTCAGGACGAAATTTCCTAAAGTAGGGGAGGCTATAACAACCCGACTCTTCGAAGTCAAAGTCAAAGTACAAGTTAAAGTCAAAGTCAAGGTCAACGTCAGGTTTACGTTCAGATCTGATATTTCTTGCTTAGCTATTGCTTGTACTTGCAGACTCGATAATTGATATATGTTAATTAACGCTATTTGAGAATACGATTTGTTAATATGTGAAGTAACAATGCGATAAACGTAACTAAACACTATACTATTTAATGCTAATCACATCGCTACCCGAATCGCAGTTATGGATATTGTTTTAGGTGTGTGTATTATTATGTGCCTTACTTGTGTGTGTCTTATATGAGGTGATTATTCGTAAACGCAATCGCAACTCTATCGCAACACAATCTCATCGCGGACTCGAAGAATAAGTTCTACTTTTATGTTATTTAGTAGTTATGTTATTTGTGTAACTAATGGGTAATACTATCGCATCGCTTACACACAGCTCGCTTAAACGCAACGCAACGCAACGCAACGCTCCACGCACGAAACGAAAATCGGAAACCAACTCGCGAAGGTCCTCCGATCGAATGACCATTCGGTCGAATTGACATCTGGTTGAATGACCATCCGATCGGATGGCCATCCGATTGAAAGGCCATCCGACCCGTTTCCTTTGCACCACCTTTCTCCTCTTTCCCCTATAAATACCCCACCTGTCACATCACTATTCATTGATGTGACAGCTCCCTCCAACCAGCAAACTCCCAGCCTCTTTTCTCTCGATTTCTCGTGATTCTTGTAAGTTTTCTCCTCAAATCTTGTACTTCCTTCATCAACACACACTTTCTCATCGATTTCACCATCAAATCACAAATTTTAATCATGAAATCTTCGGATTTGGGTCGTCCTAGGGTGATGTCATCATGGAGTTCTTATGAACATTGAAGTGTTACCTCATCTCATCAAGAACAGTTCGGATCTAAAGGATTCCCATACACTTTTACATTGCTTTGAACTAAATCTAAGCATAATCAAAGTGTTTCAAACTTTTCCTCAAACATTATTCCCTTTTCACTCAAAACCATTAGAATCTGGACTCACTCGGGTGTTCTACTCATTCTCTGGTAGAGAACCAAGCTGAGAATGGAATACTATCAAAGAAACGACCAATTCATGGGTAGAACATGAAACTCCGTGAAGAACAGCCGAGGCTGGTCGAACGGGGTGATTCCCTTCCGATCGGATGGGTTGGACTTGATGTGATTTCCGTTGTTTGACACGTCATCATACCGTCTCGATTCAACCGCAAAACCTGTAACTTAACTGATTTTACAAAGTTTCCAACCCAAAACAGTTGCCCAATCGAACCGCCATCCGATCGGATAGCCATCCGATCGAATGGTTGTTCGACCAGGTGACTTGTGATTTTGAACACTTAACCAATTTTCAAAACTACAAAGTATATAAGTTCCACTCGGATCACCATCCGAGCGGACGGCCATCCGTCCGGATAACCGTCCGACCGGACGACCTGATATGTAGAAACACTTCAAACTTCTCAAAATGCTACAAAAAAAACTTCAAAGCTCAGAAATACATCCCTCCCAAACGAATGACCCTCCGACCAAATGGTCATCCATCCGGATGGTCATCCGACCGGATCACTGTTTGTCACTTATCTCACCGACACGCTGTTTTACGCACTATTCAACACTTATACTGTCGTACTGTGATCGGGCTAACCCTCCAGCGCTCCCTTCAATCCAAGCTTGTGTTTACTTGTTAAGCACGAACTGTGAGTATACTCGGCCCCTTTTTGTTTTACGCACTTTTAGGTCTTACATACGTTACCTATATCAAATCACATCGATCATACAACGCAAACACTTTTATACGCTAACCGCTGTCGCGTGTTATACGTGTCATTCGATGAATGCTTGGATGTTATGTTTACACAGTGATTGTTGCCTAACACCTTAGCAACGATAGTACTATAGTTTGGACTCAGCACCTGTCGTGGACAGGGGTTGTTATGGGCATTTCTTCACGTGTCACAGTGGTGATATGTGTTGCGCATTCTACAAATCGAAGTCACGTCTGTGCATATTTCATTGTTGATAACCTACTTGCTTCACATTACTACGTGTTACATGCTGGTTACGCGTAAATCGCATTTCGCTACTATATTCTATCAAACTTGCATGCTCACCTTTACACTATGTGTATTGACTTTTATTTTAACGTATGTGACAGGTGTTTAGGATGCTTTTACTTGCTGGATGTCATGGAATCAAGTTAGGTGGTCTAGAAACTAGGGGTGTGCAATAACCGAACCGTTAACTGAAACCGAACCGAAAACCGACAAAACCGAACCGAAATTAACCGAAACCGAATTAACCGAAGGTCGGTTAACGGATATTTTTTTTGCCATCGGTTAACCGAAATTAACCGAACCGAACCGAATCATTTTTTTTATATATATTTCTAGCTTTTATACCTCTATTTCATGTTTTATACTTTCATTTCATGTAGTAATGCCTCTGTTTCATTTATTTATGCCTTCATTTCATTTATTTATACCTTCATTTCATTTATTTATACATCCATTTTATGTATTTAAACATCTATTCATGCATTTATACCTCCATTTCATTTATTTATACATCTAATTCATGTATTTATACATCTATTTCATGTATTTATACCTCCATTGCATGTATTTCTAAGCAAAAAAAATAGCCCTTGTTTGAATTGGTTATTAACCGAAAATTAACCGAACCGAACCGAAAACCGACAAATTAACCGAATTAACCGAACCGATTAACCGATGACTTCGGTTACGGTTACGGATAATGCTAATAACCGAACCGAACCGAACCGAACCGTGCACACTCCTACTAGAAACCCATGAATAATTTACGAGTTGTCTGAATAATATTTGTCTTTGAGAACACTATGTCTGTAATAACTGTTTTACTTAATATGTTATGGTATGGGACGTAGCATTAAATATTTGGTAATTATAGCTGTTATGGATTTTCTTGGACAATCTGTTTCGCTCAGTGTAGGGGTGTAAACGAACCGGGCCGAGCCCGAGCTCAACTAGACTCGAGCTCGGGTCGTTTGGTTTTTATGAAGCTCGAGTTCGAGCTCGGCTCGGTTCGAGCCTACCTCTTTGAGCTCGAGCTCGGCTCGCGAGTAAAACCCAAAGCTCAAGCTCGGCTCGAACTATTTTGAGAACAACCTTAACCGAGCTAAAAGCTCGGCTCGAGCTCACTTCAACATTACTTCAATGTTATCATCATTATTAATATAATACATATAAAAAAATTAAAATTTTGTATGGGCTCGTTTAGGCTCGCGAGCCTAAACAAGCTTTGTATTTCCGGCTCGAGCTCGGGCTCGATTAAAAAACGAGCTCTATTTCAGGCTCGGGCTCATTAAGGCTCGGCTCGTTCGAGCTTTTAATTGAGCCGATCACAAGTAGCTTTCGAGCCTCTGGGCTTGTTTACACCCTTAGCTCAGTGCAGCGCCCCGATGTTTCCGTCATCGGGTGGGGTGTGACACTTTCCTAAGTGACGTCTTGTGGTAGGGATGGGGTGCCGGCCCAACATCTATTAGATGCTATTGGGGGCGAAGGCTGAGTGACTTCCTCGGGTTTGCTTACGAGCATTACTGAAGTTGTCAACTTATGGCTCGGGGGATCCTGTCCTAAGGTGCTTGTTGAGTTTGTTGTTTTACCCCCTTATTGAATCCCGATAAAGGAATTCGGCCTATTGCTATGGGGGCTATTTGGCAAAGGTTGGTTTCCAAGGTGGCGATGAAGAAGGTCGGGAAAGATATGGCCTAATACTTGGGGGCTTTTTAATTCAGAGTGGGGACGCCAAATGGGGTAGAGGCAATGCTTCACAGTGCGAATATGTTTCTCAACTCTTTTCATGCAGATGCTTACTTGGCCTTGCTTACTGGGACTTCTCCAATGCTTCTACGCGGTGGACCAAACAACCTTCCTCGAAGAGGTTCATCAGCGTTGAGTGTCAATCTATCGGTGGATCCAATTGCTTTACGCATAGCCAGCTAGGTTGTATGTTGGTAATGAGTGTTTTGGGGCTACTACCGGAGTGCAACAAGGGGATCCCTTGGGGCCCCTTCTCTTTGCTTTACGCATAGCCAGATGGGTGTTATTGTTGGTTTTTTAAGTATTATTATTATAAGTTTGTTTTGTATTTTGTTTACTATTTTAATGCGACGTCTCGTATTACATAGTATTGTATCGTATCGTATCGTGACGTGTGTACTGTATTGTATCGTATCGTATTGTGAAGTATAGTATCGTATTATATCATATCGTGCCGTATCTTATTATACATAATACGTCACCAACCAATCCAAACATTGTAAATAAACATCACATATATAAATAAACTGAAACTACAAATTTTACTAGATAATAAGTTCGTTCATACATAATATAATCCTCATGGGTTCTAATGGCTTCTGATCCTTACTAGCGCCAGCTGAGGATATCGACCAGCGTTTGGCTGCATTGTCGGCATTAGTACGTAGGCCCAACCATGATCCAATGCCGCCTGGATATCCCCTTGGATCACTTGCAATAAATGTGCCTCAGACTGAGCATGGGGGGCGTTTGTCCAAGCCCGTAACCGTTCCTCCATTTACTCTAATGTGTCCACGACACCCGGAGGCAACTGATCCTACAAGACATGACGGGGGTACTGAGGCACCACATGCGGATGAGGTGTTGAGAGTTCACGGTCGACCGGAGGCTCGGACTGAGCGTCATCCTCGTCATAAGGATCATCAATTGGCTCGACATGGTCCTCGACTAGAGGTGTGACCTTCGATAGCTGGCGAGGGACAAAAATGTGATTGTCCTGGTCACGAAAGTGAAGGCTGACCCTAGGAAAGTCATACGTGATATGCATGTCGATCAGCGTTTGGCGTGTCAATCCGGTCAGCTTGACCGTGGCCCCTAACATGACTAGGAGGTCCTAATCCTGAACGAGGCCTAAGGCGCTAGCGATTACGATGATGTACGCTCCCCCGTACAACAACGACCGCTCCTGCCGGTGGTGCACTGTCACACCCCAACCGATGGCGGAAACATCAGAGTTAGAAGAAATAGATTGCTCATTACACATAACACTAAAAGTGACAATAGAGTTTTTATAAATCGATTTCATTTCATAGCATAACAATTGTTAAATTACAATACAAGGGAAATTTCAAATACAACATGTTTTAAATACAACAAAGCAAATTACAACATAAAGTAGTACAAAATTTGATACAACAATTAAAATCTAAGATTTCTATATGTGTATCTATGGCATCGTCGCTACGCCCAATTTTAATTCATCACCATCCTGCAATATGTTAAAAATACATGGTTGGTTCAATACAACGTATTGGCGAGTATACAAGTTTTGATACATAACATAGTAATAAAATTTTTAACAAATCCACATGGCAAGCTAGCTATTCAAGATTAACATTAAACTGCCATGTAAACAAACAAGTCAATCTAAGGTTTAACGCAAGTGTAGGACTTAACATGACCTCATGTTCACGGGCGGTGCGTTACTCCTATAGCACTATACATGTTAAGGGTAGGCTCGTATGAAGTTAATGATAAGTTCAACACAAAACAGACAAACCCAGATTAGAGTATCAAGTATAACATATGCATGCATGTATTAGATTGTTTGTGTATTTTGTATAAAAGACTAAGTGTAACTGTGTAGGTTTATAAGTTAACATATTGCACCCAAAGTGTGAAATTGAAAATGGGAATGCGAGTATACTCACGGTTTTGCTAAATCTTCTTTAGAAATCCTGTGATCGTAGTTTTGGCAGGAGTAGGTAGACGTAGTACAGGAACGCCAAGGTTATTCTACCCTGCGAGCAAAGGGATGGTGGAATTAGTACAGGAACACCAAGGTTACCCAACAGGGCAAACGAAGGCGTGAGTCAGGGTTGGAAGTTTAAGGAACAGAATCTAAGTACTTAGTATAATATGAAAATACAATTAGACAGAAGGTATATTCTGTTCGTACACTCGTCCCGATACTGAGTTTCTGTGTTTTTACGGGTCCTAGTTTGCCCGATAGAATCAGTGAGAAGGAACACATAAATCAAAATAACGAAAACTGAAATACAAACTATTCGGATGAGAGAGTCTGGGACGAATGTGACATTTGTACGAATGTGCGATTATTCGTACGAAAGGGACTGTCGTTTAAGACGGAGTCTTGTTTGAACGTTTTAACTATTAAACATTTATGTTCGTGATTTCTGTTTAGGTTTATTAGTTATTATATTTGTATATCATTAGTCCAGATTAATCATAAGATTCATATAAGTCATGCATGGAGGCTTTAACCTCGTTATAGTTCACCAAAGCTCAAATCATTTAACTTACTTAACTGACCGGTTGGTCATGAATGAAAAAAGTAAAGACAGAACGTAAAATAATCCAAACAACCAAACAATATACAACCCAGGTGTGCCAACACGACATAGAAAGAATTAATTAAGTGTCACAGGCTGGACGGGGTTCACTTGTTCTAGGTCTAGGAGATCGTTTGGGTGTTCGTTTTACTAGTTTAAGTGAGCTGGTGGATCTAGATTGGAAACGAAGGTTCCCACAGAACACACACTGACATTCCAGAATCATCTATATTAAAGATAGTGATCTAGACAGTCATTCAACACTTGAAAATCATCGGAACTTAGTGAACAGTAGCATTCGGACGAATGTGGGTTCCCTTTCGTACGAGCGGGATGTCCCTCTCGTACGAGCGGGATGTCCCTCTCGGATGAGTGGGCTTGCCATTAGGACAACTGTGACTATTTCTTAGGTAAAATCAGTTCGGTTTTGTTTGAACTGATCACCTACTCAACTGGAATTAGCTCAATCTTGAATCCACAGTTATTGACTTAGCTTGTGAGTTTATAGAACTTCAGATCTAGCTGAGTTCGAAGTCAGAAAAAAAGTTTGTGAAAAGATTTTTGAAAGATTAACTTCACTTCCATCTTGGTCCTCAACTGAGTTGAGTGTTTACATCGGTTGCCATGGAAAATCTGATAAACCAAACGGGAGTTGTGAAGAATCTTTGTAAAAGCTTGATGAAAACAGAAGAAAAGTAGAAGAATAAGATGAAATCAATTGTTCACGAGCTAAATACTCACTTGGGAGTGACTGAGATGAGCTGTAAGTGAATTGCTCGAAGTTGGTTTGAGAGAGAATTCGGAAGTTGAAGGTTGGAAATGAAGGAAATGGACTTGTAATATAGGCTGAAGGTGACAGGTTGGGGCAGATGCACCTCGGATGAATGGGCCAGGCCAATTCGCACGATAGTGCCAGGCCCAAAAGCCCATTTTCCAATTTTAGTTGATTTTCATAGTTTTAAGCGTTTTAAGCGTATAAGTGCATTGTATAAGTGTTGTGCATAAATAAAGGAATGTATAAATGCATTTTGCATGTATAATAAGTATGAATACGCATGAATTTGCATGTAACTGGTATCAAGTATGTATGTAACACGAATAATCGACAAGTATTTATGAGTAATGATTAACACAAGTATATAAAAATGGAATTTTCATTATGATTCAAGTCTCGAATTACAACGTTTGGGAGAAAATACGAATACAAAGGAATGCAAGTTTCCATAAATGGAATGTACAATGATCTTTGCTAAATAAGGAAAGTTACAAAAGGCGAGGCGTTACAGTCTCCCCTCCTTTAGGAAATTTTGTCCCGAAATTTAGGAAGATGCTATGAACTGGTGCGGATACTTAGTCTTCATTTCACTTTCGAGTTCCCAAGTAAACTCAGTGCCACAGTTTCCTTCCCATCAAACCTTAATGATAGGAATTCGACTGCACTTTAATTGCTTGACACCTCAATCCATGATTTCGATAGGTTTCTCTACGAAGTGGAGATTCTCGTTGATTTGAAGATCTTCGAGTGGATCTTGAAGTCCTTTTTCAGCTAGACATTTCTTTAAGTTGAAGACATGAAAGGTAGGATGAACATTGTTAAGCTCTTGAGGTAGGTCCATACGCTACCTTGCCAATCCTTTTTAGAATCTTGAAAGGACCTACGTAGCGAGGAGCGAGTTTTCCTTTCTTACCAAAGTGAACTACACCCTTCCAAGGGGATACCTTGAGAAGTACAAAGTCACCAACGTTGAATTCTGCGACTCTTATCAACATAACTCTTTAATAGGCTTCTGGCTTTAAGCAGGTTGTCTTAAATCTGTAAAATCTTGTCCATCGTCTCTTGTATAAGCTCGGGACCAGTGATTTGAGCTTCTCCGATCTCGTGCCAACAAATAGGCCAACGACACTTACGACCATACAATGCGTCGAAAGGTTCCATTTAAATACTCGTGTGGTAACTGTTATTGTACGAGAATTTGATCAAAGGCAAGTGCATATCCCAGTTACCACCAAAATCGATTACACAAGAACGAAGCATATCCTCTAGAGTTTGGATAGTACGCTCAGTTTGACCATCGAATTGAGGATGAAAAGCGGTACTAAGATTGAGATAAGAACCAAGAGCATATTGAAATGTTTGCCAAAGATGAGACGTGAAACGACCATCACGGTCTGAAATGATGTCAATGGGGATACCATGACGACAAATGACTTCATCCGTGTAGATACGATCAAATTTCTCAGATTTTTAATCTTCACGAATGGGGAGAAAGTGAGCGGATTTGGTTAGTTGATCGATGATCACCCTATTACTGTCATGACCAGAGGAAGTACGAGGAAACTTAGTAATAAAGTCCATTGCAATAATCTCCCATTTCCAGACAGGAATTTCTAGTTGTTTGAGCAAGCCAGAGGGACATTGATGTTCAGCTTTGACATTGGAACAAGTGAGACACTTCGAAACGAAGGTGGTGATATCTTTCTTTATTCCAGGCCACAAGTAAGACGTACGCATGTCGTGATACATCTTATCAGCACCAGGGTGAATAGAATACCTTGATTTGTGTGCCTCCTTCATCAGAAGTTCACGAAGGTTATCAAGAGTAGGAATCCAGACATGGTCTTGATAATATTGAATACCATTGGATTTGGTTATAAGACTCTCTTCTGCACCACATTGCATCTCGTTATAGAGGTTACCCTCATTAACAGACGCATATTGAGCTTCACGAATGCGGTTTCGAAGGTCTTCGATGAGTTAGAAACAACGAATACCCTTGACATGAGTTTTACGACTAAGTGCGTCGGCCACGCCATTCGCCTTACCTGGATGGTAGCGAATTTCGCAATCATACTCGTTTAACAGCTCTACCCAGGGATGCTGATGCATGTTCAGTTCCTTTTGGTTGAAGATGTGCTGAAGGCTCTTATGGCCAGTGAAGACCACACACTTAGTACCATAAAGGTAGTGTCGCCATATCTTCAAGGCAAAAACAACTGCACCCAGTTCAAGGTCATGCATAGTGTAGTTTTTCTCATGTATTTTGAGTTGTCTCGACGCATAAGCGATAATCTTGTCTCGTTGTATGAGAACGCAAACAAGACCTAGGTTTGATGCATCGCAATACACGACGAAGTCATCGTTATCATCGGGAAGAGCAACGATAGGAGCATTGCAAAGCATGTCCTTGAGCGTTTGGAAAGACTACTCATGTTTATGACCCCAAACAAAAGGTTTATCTTTTTGAGTCAAGGCAGTAAGGGAAACAATGGTTTTCGAGAAGTTCGAAATGAAACGACGATACTAACCAGCTAGACCAAGAAATGAATGGATTTCAGACGGAGACTTAGGAGCAATCCAATTCTTCACAGCTTCAATCTTTGTAGGGTCAACATGAATTCCAAGTTCGTTGAAGGTATGACCAAGGAATTGAACTTCTTTTAGCCAAAATTCACATTTGGAGAATTGTTAGGATGTGAGTTTCTTATGATTGTGTTTTTCGTTTGAGAATTAAGAAGATGAATGATTAATTGCAGCAGAAACTAAATATGGAAACAAACTTTCATACACAATTAAACAAGAGAATTGCTTTTAACACACAAGTTTATCATTGATCCAAATGATTGAATTTATTTCAAACATCAATTACAATTGCATGCATGTATCACAAACTCCCCCTTAGCCTGAGCTCACAATGAATTGTTCGTGCAGGAAGAAAAGTGGTGAAAGAGCTAATAGAACAGTATAGGGTACTGTTCTATTTATAGGCACGAGCAAACCACTGAAGCATCTTGGCTGACGTCCCATGAAAGTGACATCTAACTTCCTAACAACCTGAAACTACTGACCTAATACAACTACTGCTATCAAACAACTGATTACATTCCAAATACAATAAGTAAACAAACTACTGCTTCCCATTCCACTGTTGTGACTCCAGCAGTACTTTAAGTCTTCAGCAGTGCTTGACCCAGATCAGTAGATTGAGCATCAGTGTTAGTCTTCAACAGTTCTTTAATCATCAGCAGTTGTTGAAGGACAGTTGTTGTAGACGAGCAGTAGATAGAGGCCATAAGTTTTTTAGCCACTTTCAAGGGGAGAGACTTGAACACAATCATCTGCTTATTCTGGATCCACTGCTCTGATCCAGTTTTGGCTTTATCAATTGTTCCTTTGGTAGGGTTCAATCCCAACAATCTCCCCCTAGAACAGATGATGCCAAAACCCTTCATTATTTAGGATCTTTATTGCCTCATCAAAAGTTCCATGACTTGCCCTTTGAATTGTAATTCAAAGTTCAGAGAATCTGTATCATCCTCATCCCTGCACAGTGTAAGATCAAGGAGATCTTGCAGATCTTCAACACCCAGGCCCAATGTTTGTTCCCTTGATATTTTCTTCACTTCACCACTGGATTTGATCAGAGTCAATACGTGGGTCTGTTTGTCAGATTTCCACTTTAGTATTTTTGAATCCAGTGGGTTTCTTGGGAGAGGTTTTATTGATGTTGAGTTTAGAGATGATGGCCTGGTGATAACTGGCTGAGCAATGCTTTGAGCTTTAGCAAGCTCAGTATTTTCAGCTATCATCTGCTTGAGGACTAACTTTATAATATCATCCCTTGCTGCTATATCCTCTGCTGTTTCTGCATCCATCTGTTTTTGTCTCCTTCTTTGATAAAGGATAGCACCAGGTGGAGCAGTGGATTTCCTGACTTGTAGTTTTTGTGGTTTAGTTGGAACCTCTGCTTCAGGGTACACAGGCTTTTGAGGAATTTTTGGATTCTTCTTTCTCAACTCTTCCAGCCTTTTGTAAGAGGCCAACACTTTATCCTCTGACCACCTTGTCACTTGGTTCCTTGACCCAAAATCTGCTGTAATCAGCTCTTCCTTCATTCTCTTCAGCCTTAAGGTCCTCTCAGGTACATTCTTCTTGTAGTTGGACCAAACAGGAGGAGTGTGTCTTATTTTCTCTTTATTCATTTTCTCAATTCTTTCTAACTCCTCTTTGAGCTCACCCACTGTCCTTTCTTTATACTGAGCTTTTTCACCCTTGTATTTTTTGAAAGCCATAATGTGCTCAATATAATCTTTTCTTAAAGTTTCATCATCTCTTTCTGAAAGCTTCTCAGAAGTCTTTTGAAAACTGCTCCAGAGTTCTGACTTGTGTAAGCAGAAATTGATAATTTCTTTGAATCTCCTTGTCAGATTTTCCTTGTGAGTTTCTTTTAGAGATATCCTCTGCTTGTTACCTTTTAACTTTAAGTATTCTTCAATATTGTTAGGTCTTGGATATCCTTGAAGAGATGGCAAGTTCCTTTTAGCAGGGTCATCTTCAGAGTAGAAGGACTTGATCTCTTCTCTGACTGCTACAAGCTCTAAAGGTTATTGGACACCTGCAGGAGTAATGGCAGTGTTTGGGTTTTGTACTTGTGCTGAAGAGAGTGGAACAGGGTTAGGAATTTCAACAAGGGCCAGTGGTTGTGATGAAGTTGGAGGTGGTGAAGAACCATCCTCTTCCAAAATTATCCTTCTCTTTTTAGGTTTAGGAGAGGTTGGTGGTGTTTTGGAGGGTTGAGAAGTGGTGATTTGAGTGATGGTGATTGAGGTGGAAGGTAACTGACTAACAGCTATTGAAACAACTGGTGTTTCAACCACTGTTGTCATTACAACTGATGATGTGTCATCAGCTGTCTTCTGCCTTTTGGCAGGAGGCTGTTGTGGTGGTGAGGATGTTTTTGGTGGTGATGTGATTTTTGGTGGGGTAGTGGTTGTAGTGGGAATAGTGGTTGTAGTGTGTGTTGAGGTGGTGGTTGTTGGGTTAACAACTGTTGAAACCACTGAAGTACCAACAAAAGTTGATACAACGAAAGTTTTAACATCTGCTGGTTTGGAGTAGGGATGAGCAAATACCGATCCCGTCCCGATCCCCTCCCGATACCGATAATCCCGATCCCGAAACATGTCGGTTCGGTATGGTATCGGTATTTTGAGGGTAAAAGTCGGTATTTTACCGATACCGTACCGTACCGATACCGAAAAAACCAAAATATGGATACCGTTTCCGATACCGAAACATGTCGGGATCGGGATTATCGGTATCGGGATCGGGATGGGATCGGTATTTTATACCATTTGCTCATGCCTAGTTTGGAGGTTTGATGTGAAGAGTTTTTGGGAGGTTTGGGAGCATGTTTTGTGATTCTGGAAGGGGTGGATTTGGGTTGCTTCACTTTTCTAGTGGGCTGTCTTCTTTGTGGCTTAGCATTTTCTTCTTGTTCATCCATAGGCTCTGAAGGACCCGGAACTTCCATTTCCATAAACATTTTCTTTTCCTCCTCAAACCTTGACTTGCCCTTTGACTCCATATCCCTTTTTAACCTTTCCTTTTCATCAGCAAGGGCATTTAGGGTTACATCAAACTTTTTAGACCCATCTGGCTTAGGGACGTCTGCAAGCATGCTGGAATTGTCAGGTGCAATGTACAACCCATCTTCGTATCCCTTTTTCTTCAACTGTTTCATTTTCTCCCCCTTTTTGGCATCAGCTGGTGGTGGGTTGTACACAAAGATGATAGAGGGAGGAGCAGTGCCAGTGGTGTTTATCAAATGGGCCTTGATTTCCTTAATATTTGCTTGTGTGTCTTTGAACCTAGCTTCCATGATATTTCTGATCTTTTGAACTTGAATTTCATGTTGCTGATCAGCTAATTGTCTTTGTTGGATGAGCATAGGTTGAAACAAACTCCACAGCTCATTTGGAGTAGGAGCAGATGATGGAGGAGATGTTTGAGCTGGAGCAGCAGTGGGTGGTACCTTTTGTGCTTTCAACAACGTTTGCATCATGTCTTTGATTTCTGCAACAGATGAATCAAGCTTGTCAACTCTATCCGTCAATTCTCGGTACCTTAAACCATCACCCAACTTAATGGGATCATCTGATTTCCCAATTTCAGTGGTTGTAACAATGGTTGACTTAGGGAAAGTATCCCAAAAATCATCCCCTGATGCCCCTTTGTATTGGTACTGGGGACTTCTTTCTTCAGGATGAGTAACCCTTTTAAGTGAACCAGTGAAAACTGGAAACACTCGGGTTCCCAAAGAAGAAATTGCCTTCAAGGAAGTCTGATTGATGTAACTATTGTCCAAGTGTAAACCAGTGGGTTAAACACTTGTAGTAGCTACTTCACTTGAACTACCACCAAGAGTTACATGTAACTCAAGGGGTGTAACCTCCTCAGTTGTTGGTGGGTTAGCAATGATAGGGAGCTCAGACTCAGTCACTTGTGGTGGCATACTCTCAGTGATAGGTGGTTGAGAGGAACTAATTTCTGTTTGAGCTATATAAAGAGCATCCAACAAAAGTTTTGTTTATGAGGGAATTTGAGAAGTGAGGATAGGTGTAGAAAGCGAATTTGCCCCGGGCAGTGGGCTGTGGATGATAGAATCAAGTGATTCTAGAGCATCATAATTTGGTGTCCCGGTTCTTAAAACCTGTTCTTTTTTAGAAGAAGCAGGAGGAGTTTGAGGCTCAGGTTGAGATCTTTCTACCAACTGCTATGAGGAAGTAGCAGCAGTGGTTTCTGGTGACTTTTGTGTTGTCATTGGCAGTTGCTCTGGGATCTCATCTTCCATAGTTGCCTTTTTTTTAGGTTTGAGGGGCTTTTGAGTTTTATTTTGTTTTGGTCTTTTTATGGGTTTAGGTGTGGGTTTCACAGCAGTTGTTTTGCTGCTGTGATCACCTTGAGCAGTGGGCTCAGCAGTAGGTGCTTGAGGAGCAGTGGTAGCTGCTAAATTCTGCTCAGGAGCCTCTGCTTGTGTTTTGGACACTTTTGATAGCCTTGTAAAAGTTTCAGGTGTTAGGCCATTTATTTGACAAGGTTCACCCTGGATAAGCACATGAGCATTATCTTTTGCAAATTTCTTTTGAAAATAAAAGCTTAAGAACGTTGGAAACAGTAAAAATGATTTTTTTTCTCAACATTTTTGACCAAATCATTGAAGATTTCCTGGGAGTAGTTAAAATTTTCTTTATTGAAAATAGCATAACCCAGGTATTGAATCTTCAATGGAATTTCATTGAAAGCAGTGGTCTTATTTGAAACACACGTTAACAATGTATGAAATAAAAATCTTGTTGCAGGAGGAAAACTACCTTTTTGTAAGGTGTCCTTTTTCATTTCCTCAGCATACCCCCTCTCAATAAAATCTGTTTGACACTCGATTTTTGGGAAAGAAGTTTTACCTTGAAGATCATCGAGTTCAAATACCTCTGAAATGGATTGAGGTGTTATTGTTACAGAAATACCCTTTATTGAAGAAGTAATCGCTATTGGTGTTTTATCAATAGAATCAAGCTTAGCATTTTTCCAAAACTCTTGCTGGGTTTTCTTGTAAACTGGAGCATCATAGGTCAACAAAGTTTTATACTTTGACGACGAAAGAGCCTCAATGATGGAGTTGAATGTATCGGTATGGCTTGGTTTTGTCAATAGACCCAAGTAATTGTGAGGAGATTTGAATGGAAGATCGGTGGCCATTTGAGTATGTGTGCTAGAGGAAGAAGAAGATGAGTGATTTGAGAGAGAAGGATGATAACTGCTTTGAGAAAAGAATTTTGAATTCGATTCGACAGTGAAAAACCCTGTTTGGGGGTTTGATTAGGGTTTTATAAAGGGAAAAAGTGAATGCTGACGTGGCAGCGGTTACAAAAGATCTAACCGACAAGTACTGACCACGTGTCAACCACTGATGAATAATGGAAGATCGTTGTTTAGGAAACCACTGATGGAACAAGTATCAGTGGTTGCAACGGTTATAATGAGAACAGTGGCTGATTTTCAACTGTCAGTGGATAGCCTATCAGTGGGTTAAAACACTGATTTTGAACAACAGTAACAAGGACATGAGAAAAACAGTGGTTGACTTTCAGCAGTGGTCAAAATTATCAAAACGGATGTTGGAACCAAATCAGTGGTTATGGCAAACTTTTAAGGATTTAATGAAAATTTCATTTTTAGCTATTTTTAAGGATGAATTTTTGATCTTCTAAAAACATTTTAATGCTTTTATTCATAGAAAAACAAGATTTGCTTGTTATTCAATGTTTAGCATGCCAATCCTAGAGATCAAGCTTTCAAAGGTGGATGTGTCTAATCCTTTGGTTAGCACATCTACCAGCTGATCTTTCGTTGGTACATGATGTAGAGAAATCAAACCTTTTTCATAGAAATCCCTCACAAAATGATGTCTGATGTCAATGTGCTTGGTGGTTGAATGGGATACTGGATTTTTGATGATATTTTCTGCTGCCTGACTATCCAACATGAGAGGTGCCTTTAGGGTAGTGATACCAAAATCCAGCAGTTGATTTTGAAGCCATAACAATTGGGTTGTACAGCATGCAGCAGCTATATACTATGCCTCAGCAGTGGATGTGGAAACAAGTGCTTACTTTTTGCTTTACCAAGACACTAAGCAACTTCCTAGGAATTGGCACCCTCCTGAAGTGGACTTCCTTGTCTTGTCACATCCAGCAAAGTCACTATCTGAGAAACCTGAAAGCTTGATATTCCCATCAGCTGGATACCAGATACCAAGTGTAGGATCACCTTTTAGGTATCTGAATATCCTTTTTACAGCAATAAGGTTTGACTTTCTAGGGGATGATTGGGATCTTGCACAAACATATGTTGCAAACATGATGTCTGGCCTAGATGCAGTCAGGTACAATAAAGACCCAATCATGATTCTATATAGAGTTTGATCAACCAAATCATCCTTTTCATCAGACATGACTATTTTTGTGGTTGCAATGCGTGTACTACATGGTTACAATCATCCATATCAAATTTCTTTAAAGTTCTTTGGCATATTTGCCTTGATGGATGAAAGTGCCATTTTGCAATTGCCTTACTTGGAGACCAAGAAAGCACTGAAGTTCACCCATTGCACTCATCTCAAACTCAGCTGTCATGAGTTTTCTGAACTCTTCACACACTTTATTACATGTTCTTCCAAAAATGATGTCATCCACATAAATCTGGACAATCATTAAATCTTTCCTTCTCCATTTTAAAAACAGTGTTTTGTCTATTTTACCTCTTGTGAAACATATGGAAAGTAGAAAGGTGGAAAGAGTTTCATACCAGGCTCCTGGTGCTTGTTTCAGGCCATACAAAGCCTTATTCATCTTGTAGACATGATTTGGATTAAATGGATCCTCAAAACCTGGAGGTTGACAAACATAAACCTCTTCTTGAATCTTACCATAGAGGAATGCACATTTGATATCCATTTGATACACCTTGATGTTGTGGTTGACAGCAAAGGCCATGAATAATCTGATAGCTTCTAATCTTGCTACAGGGGCAAATGTTTCATCATAATTAATGCCCTCTTCATGTATGAACCCTTGACCCTTGAACCACAAGCCTAGCTTTATTCTTGACAACAATACCCCTTTCATCAGTCTTATTTTTGAAGACCCACTTTGTGCCAATATGACTCACACCCTCTGGCAGTGGTACAAGTTCCCATACTTGTTGTCTTCTAAACTGTTGGAGCTCCTCTTGCATGGCTTCTACCCAGCTGTTGTCTTTCAGTGCCTCTTGGTGCTAGACTGGCTGATGTAGAGACAGGAAACCAACAAAAAGACAGATGTTTTAGGATTGGCTTCTTGTTGGCACCCCTTCACTAATGTTGCCAATGATTTGATCAGGTGGATGAGACTTCAAGAAGATTAGATCTCCTTTGTATGGAACCATGGCATTTAATGGTGAGGGTTGCAGATGTGAATCATCTGAGCTAACCATTGCTGTGACTTTGATGATCCAACAGTGGCTTCAAATGGAGGTGGAGGAATAGGAGGAACTGATGTGAAACCATGTTGACTTTTATCCACTGTTTGATGGCCTTTGTCAACAGTGGTTGATGAGGATGGGCTACTTTGATCAACAACTGTTGAGGTAGCAGTGGTTGAGCTTTGACAGCTGTTTTGAACATCTGCTGCTCTTCCAATTGAAACAAACTTTTGTTGTGGAATGATGACTTCATATCCATAGTCTGATGGAGGAGTTTCTGATGGACCTGCATTGTTAGTCTTGACAGAAACATTTTCAAATGTGAATTTATCAAGATCAAATAATTTTGCAGGATTTGCAGGGATTTTCATTGATGAAAGTTCATTGAACTTCACATTCAAAGTCTCTTCCACTGTTTTGGTCCTTGTGTTGAACACTTTGTAGGCCTTAGCAGTGGTTGAGTATCCCAAATGATAACCACAATCAATTTTGGCTGCAAACTTAGAGATAGAATCTTTTAAGTTTAAAATGAAACATGGACAGCCAAAAACTTTGAAAAATGAGATCAGTGGTTTTATTTTATACAAGAGTTCATAGGCAGTCTTTTGATGTCTGGGGTTGATTAAAACTCTGTTCTGGACATAGCAAACAGTGTTTACTGCCTCTGCCCAGAAAGTTAATGGCAAACCTGAATCAGCAAGCATGGTTCTGGCAGCCTCAATCAATGTCCTGTTCTTTCTCTCAACAACCCCATTTTGTTCTGGTGTTCTTGGAATGCTGGACTGCCTTACAATTCCTTTTGACACACATAAATCATCTAACTCCTTGTTCTTAACTCTGTGCCATTATCACTCCTGAAGATTTTTACTGGAAAGTCAAACTGCTTTTCAACCTGGGTAACAAAGTCTTGCAGAATGCCCGCAGTCTCATCTTTGGAGTGTAAAAAGTAAGTCCATGTAAACCTAGAAAAGTCATCAACAATAAC
>JARYGA010027997.1:0-45302 GCA_030545235.1 Helianthus tuberosus | reverse complement strand
TAACGAAGTTAGTTTATACACCCTTGAGCCTCAACAAATTAACTACAAGGGCCTTGGTTGTCAAAAATGAAGTTAAAAAGGGTTAAAAACGATCAGGGACTGAAACTGCCAGCATTCAAACTTGTTTTACCGGTTTAACAGGTCCACGCGGCCCGCGTAAGACACCCTTAAGTCTTACGCGGCCCGCCTCAGCATGCCCAGATCAGGAAAATGTTTCCAGGTGCGGGTTAGGCTGTTCCACCACCTTAGTCTAGTTTGTAACGACCTAGGGAGCTGTAAGTCGGTTAATATCAGTAGCTAGGACACCTGGGGTGATCCCAGGGCCTCCAATTACACCTGGAAATGATCTAGATTCATGCAAATCACTATATAAGGAGAGCTAGTCTTGTGTTCATAAACACATTTGCAAACAATTCACTTGAGGGACTTGCTCTGGAGCTTCCATCAGTAAGAAGAGGATTATCAAGTGTAGAAAAGTTTGCTAGGACCTTTAGTAAGTCTCTAATTTCGTGTTTAGTCGTTTTAATTAGCTTAATTACTCTTAAGTCAAACTTATCGTAAAATTAGTTTGACTTTCGTTTTAATTACATGTGGCTTAACCACTGATCAAATTGAAAGTGGTTATAGAACCACATTAGTGTAGGTGATTAACCCTTAAAAGGGCACCTCCTAATTATCTCGTTTGACTGGTCAATTGTCGGGTCAAAGTAGTTTGACAAAAAGTCAAACTGGACAGAAATTACAAAAATGATTCTAATTAATAAAACAGAGGTTCTAAATTATATTTTAACATTCTAATGACTTGGTAATCAATATTAAAACATGTTTTATCAGTCCTAACCCGACAATTAATAGTCTAAGTTCAGTTTATAACCGAAAGTCGCAAAAGCTTGACTTTTGCTTTGAATTTCAGTTCTGACCCGTTCAAGCTTAATTCTCCCATGTTTTAAGCTTCCATTAGGACCACATTACTTAGTAGTATAACCCTCTGGAGTTATATTGCATGATGCCTAATGGTTTGAATTATATGCACTTGATCGTAATTATGCTTAATAATGCCATAAACGCCCTTTTTACATACAACTAAGATTTTTAACAATGTGATTGGTCTAACACCTTTGCATTTAATATATAGACATGTCCTGAAAATTTGGCATCAATTCGAGGTCTAGAATAGGAGTTATGCTCAATAGCGTAATTAAGGAGCTTTTTATTATTTAAATGGCGTAATTAGCATAAAGCCTATCTAAACCCAATTTTTGACGCCAAAATTTGTACCTACTGATGTAAAATAATATTTTGGGATTTTTGTAGATTTTTAATTATTTTTAGGCTGAGCATAACATAGGATTATAACTTGATTTCGGTAATTGTCGGTTTTACCCTTTTCATGCATAAAATGAGTTTTACATAACTTTTTAGTGCCAAACCTTTATGCTACTGATTTTATATAATAAATAGAGTATTTTGAACTTTATAATCTGATCAAAAACTCAGATTTCCTGTTTTAAAACCGAATACCCCTTTAAACCGACTTTTAAGCGTTTTTAACACCTAGTATGAGTTAAAAACTATTCTTGCTTTATAAAACTTATTACTTACTGATGTTTTAAGTTAATTTATACAATTAAATAGTAAGCCAAAGTTTTTAAACTCAGAAGTCTATTTTGACCTTTAAAGCCTATGTAAAATTACCAAAATGCCCCTACGGTGCATAGTTTGGTAATATAAGATAAATTTCACATATATAAAATACCCTACTGATATAACTTATAAAAATGCATATTTTTACTGATTAGATCAGACCTGAAACTCAGTTTATTATTTAAACTCTTTTATGGGCATTAAAAATTACCAAAATGCCCTCACGGGACTTATTTTGGTTTAAATTACTTTTTGGGCATATATGTTAACATCTTACTGATGTATTAACATATTTTGAGCATAATAATGATTAAGACCTGTATATAATTTATTTGGTTACCCGTTACGTGTTTACGCGTTCGGATCGGCTTATGTGACTAGTTTACATAAAATAGTCGAAACGGGCTTAACCTTATCAATAAATTCTCAAATTCCAGAATGTGTTTAGTTTACCCATATTATACAAGTATCCAAGCTTGTCAGGTCTAAATCTCATTCTATTCCGGTCTCCGCTTAATCGAGCGTTTAGAACCGTAAGGTCTCTTTCTAGCTAGCCAGTCTAAGTCCTTGACTAAATTAAAGACCCGTTAGCATCCTAATAGGTTAATAAACCTTCTATACAGATTAAATAGCTTCCGGTAGAAGGTGCCTTCAAAAAGCTTTAGGATTTTTACTGCTAGCATCAGGTAAATACTTTTAACTTATTTTCCTATACGGGCTTGGGATATGGTATTATAATAATACCACTTGGTCGGGTATGAAATCATTTAATCGGATTGTGATTAATAAATTTACATAACCCGTTTTAATCTGTCTTGTTTGATAACACAAACATTGGGGGTTAATTCGACCGTGTCCTGGATATCCTCGGCTCATTTCATTTGAAAATGGCCACGACCTATGCACGGGGTGTAGGCATACACCTGACAGATGCAAATGCTAAATAATATATATAAACCCACATGTTGGGGATAACTCCTTTGTGGGTTCTATAAGTGGTGAGTCGGTTAATCACGACCGGCTTACAACCGGCCCCAATTGTATGACAAACATATAAATCGGTATACAAGATCATCTTTAAATAATTGTCCCAAGTTATAAATGATTTGTGCCATGTGCACTTAAATCAATTTTCATAAATATTTTCAAAATGAGTCAGTTAATTGTATTTACCTGTGTAAACTGACGTATTTTCTTAAAGACTGATTTGACAGGTACCTCTCAAAATAGACTGGAGCTATTAGGTGTCATAAGAGGATCTTGCAAATCCATAGATGCCTGAAGTCTGTTATTTTATTTCTTTGTATTTTGTTTATGATCCACCTGTGGATCTTATTACATTCCAGTCTGTATATTCTGTCATTCGAACACTCAGACATTATGGTTTGTAATAGTTTATTCACCAAGCCTTCCGCTTGCTATATTATTGTGTGTATTGACAATGATGATATCAACTACGTCACGATACTCCCCGCCGGGCCCACCGGTAATATGTGGAAATATCGGGGTGTGACAGGTTGGTATCAGAGCCAACATTGAGTGAATTAAACACTAACCTTTTGTGTTTAATCTCAACACAATAAGCACATTCCTTAGACTCTCGAGTCTAGGCAAATGACCTAGGATTTTACTCTTAACTTTCTTTTATTGTTTTATTATAGTTACTTGTTTTGACAGGTTCTTGGAAGAATGCCACCAAGAGTAAGAGGAAGAGGCAAAGGACCCATGCGTGGAGGACCGTCTAGGGATAATTGGAGGTATAATTGGAGGAAGAGGCAAAGGACCCACAGACGTACACCATCTGACTCGCTTTCCGGCTCCGACTCGAGGGATAATTGGAGCCATAACCCTGAACCAGCAAGACATTCTGTCTCGCTGGGATCCTCGCCATCTGACCCTCCTTACTTTGGGTTGCCCATTCCTATCGAACCCCATCATTCCCCTCTTTCGCAGGGAACTCATCACTCAAACCAATCACATCATTCTTTTCAATCTCACCCTTTCCATCATTCAGACTCTACTTACTCTCCCGCACAATTTAACTCGAATGATTATGTTAACAACTTTTTGGGCTACAACCCTTTGGGGCCTGAGGATCACTTTTCTCAGGAAATGGAGATGGATGATGAACCGGACCCAGAATTGCAAACAGGAACACCTGGCCACCCAATAAGTATCTCAAGCGGTTCCCCATTTCAGGGATCACCGTACCACGGGCCCAACTCATTCCAGGAAAGGATAGCACAATATGATTGGTTCTTTACACCTTCATACCATAATTCCCCTGTCCAACCACCCTTGGATGAACCACAGCTTCGAGCTGTTATCCCACCACCGTTACCAGTTGAGGAACCACCTCAACAACCTCCCGAGCCTCTAAGGCGAAGGAGGAATGCTAGAATGTCCGTACGTGGGGGACCAAGGTTTGCATCTCCTCATGGCTCAAGATCTTACCCTCCTATTCCAGAGGACCCTCGGTTGGGTGGATCATCACACACGGTGCCGGAAGTCAACCTTCCGCCAGTTTCACACGCACCACTTCAGCCACCGTTGGGTTTTGACAACCCGATCCCAACATACCCAGGATCATCTGGGTATAATCAGTCTGGATACCCATCCGACTATGGGACTCAGGATCCGTACCTTACAGCTACACAATACCATCATCTTTACCCTTCTTCTTCTTACCCTCCATTTTATCCAACTGGATACCCAGGGCAGGGTTATCAATACCCGCCATACCAGCAACCTCCTCCTTTTTAGCAGTAACAAACTCAAGAGATCATAGGGAGGTTAGACAGGGTTGAACATGAAGCTCATGAAACCAAGAAGAAGCACAATGGTTTTGTTAAAGGTCTCATGAACCTTCTTAAGGGAAAGAAGAAGTAGGAAAAGGTTGTTTCATGTTGTATTTCAATAAGTCCCTGCGAGGACGTTTATTTTGTTTTCATGTATCAAGTCCCTGCGTGGACTTACTTTCTGTTTCAGCAGCCCCTGCGTGGGCAGTGTTTTCAGTAGCCCCTGCGTGGGCAGTTTGTGTTGTTTTTCTCAAGTCCCTTTTTGGGCAATGTTGTACTCATTTTCGTGGTTAATGAAGTTATTTTCGATTTTAAATATGTATTATATTACATCATGCTATATCATTTCAATTTATTGATCTGCCAAAAAATTCTTAGAGGTATAACCTAGCCAACATACTAAAATGGCTATGATGGTACAACCTATTTAAGATAATAACTCTCTGTTAACATCTGAAAACATGTTAACAATCCTAAATTGTGCGGTACGAGAAACCACACAATCTTCCTATGTACTTGGATTTTTCCAAGCCACTATTTTAGCCTATATGAACATCATGAATCATGGCTAATAAACATCGAAATGATGTATACACCACAACATTTATTAGAAGTGTATGCTTACGAGCAAAGGTGTACTAATGACAATGAAAGTTTTAATAGACTTCTTGTCAAAGAGGCGATGAACTTTGTTCGACCCTTAAAGAAATCAAAGATTTCAATCGTCCTTGTGACAAGGCCTTGTGCCATCTAAATGTCCTTCGAGACGAGCTTTGTGTAATATGAATATGTCTTCATGGAATTGACAGTGTGATTTATATTTCTCTGTCTAATAAAAATATAAAGAATTATATCTCTTTGATTATTATTATTTTATATGGTCCATATGGTTTAATAATACCATGACCATCTAGTCATCAATATGATGATTTATTGCATAATTTAAAATATACCCTTACTGTTTGTTATAGTATCCGTAAATGGCTGGCTCAGATGAAGCAAACAGTCATCCCACAGAAGGAAACAACACCAGGATTAATATCACTGGTGCCGAGCTGCAAGAAATGATAACCGCGGCAGTTGCTCAGGCTATGGATGCTAAGTTTAAAGAGCCTAGTATTGTTAGGTCTCAAACTCATTCGAGATCCCATTCTCAACCTCATTCTCATAAGAAAAGTGAGTCTCAGCACTCATCTAATCAGGGTAGTGAGCCAAAGAGGCAGGTCGTCCTCGAGCCGACTCCCCGGTACACCAAGGGTTGTACCTACAAATACTTTGTCTCCTGTAAACCGAGGGATTTTACAGGAGAAAAAGGTGCAATTGATTGTATGAAATGGTTAGATGAGATGGAGACGGTGATAGACATTAGCGGATGTGCTAAAGAGGATATAGTGAAGTTTGTATCACAATCCTTCAAGGGCGATGCCCTCACTTGGTGGAAAGCATTAGTGCAAGCCACCGGGAAGGTTCCTTTGTACAATCTGTCATGGAACAAGTTTGTTAATTTGGTTAAGGAAACTTATTGCCCTCAGCATGAGGTCGAGCGGATAGAGACCGGTTTCCTCACTTTAGTGATGAAGGATCTGGATTGTAGATCCTATGTGACTAGCTTCAATTCGATGTCAAGGCTGGTACTGTATTTAGTCACCCCTGAACCCAAACGCATTGCGCGTTTCATCGGTGGTTTGGCCCCCGAAGTAAAAGGGAATGTTAAGGCTTCAAAGCCAGCCACTTATAGGTCCGCTGTGGATCTATCTTTGTTCCTCACTCTTGATGTTCTGAGGAGTAGGGCAAAGAAAACCACTGAAGATGGGAAGAGGAAGAGAGAGGAAGATAAGTCTCATCAGTCAACCAAGAAGGGAAAAGGAAACTTTAATTCCAAGAAGGGGCACTCAAGTGATAAGCCCAGGTGCCAAACCTGCAATAAAAGGCATTTTAGGAAATGCAACCAAGACCCACAGGCCAAACCATGTGGGATCTGTAAAAAGAAAGGGCACAAGTCTGTTGAGTGCCGAAATATAAAGGACGCAACTTGCTATGGTTGCAATGAAAAGGGGCGCATTAAGACAAATTGCCCCAAGAATGCTAAGAAGCCCGAGGAGGCAAAGAAGAATAATGCAAGAGTCTTCCAGATGAATGCGAGGGAAGCAGTGAACGGCGATAACGTCATAACAGGTACCTTCCTCATCAATAATAATTATGCTAGAGTCTTATTTGATTCTGGTGCTGATAAGTCTTTTGTAGACCATAAGTTCTGTAAGTTATTGAATCTGCCTATTAAGACTCTAGACATAAAATATGAGGTAGAACTTGCCGATGGTACCTTAGAATCAGCTTCAACTCTTCTCGATAGATGCTCTATATCCATCAAGAATCATTCTATCCCGCTATCCCTCTTGCCAATGAAGTTGGCTGGGTTTGATATAGTTTTGGGCATGGATTGGTTGTCGCATAACCAAGCCTAAATTGCCTGTGATAAAAAGCTAGTTATTATCAAAACCCCTTCTGGTGAATCAGTCACCATTCAAGGAGATACACAATATGGGTTGCCCAACAATGTGTCTATTCTCAAGGTATCACAGTGTTTAAAGAACGGGTGTGTCATTTACATGGCACAAGTGACTGTGAATGATCCGAAGCCTAAGATTGAAGACATCCCAGTCATCTCTGAGTACCCTGATGTCTTTCCTGATGAGTTACCCGGATTACCTCCTGAGAGGCAAGTAGAGTTCAGGATAGACATTTTACCAGGAGCTGCACCAATTGCCCGAGCTCCTTATCGTCTAGCGCCTACTGAGATGAAGGAACTCAGAACTCAATTAGATGATTTATTGGAAAAAAGGTTTTATACAACCTAGCTCTTCGCCTTGGGGAGCTCCAATATTATTTGTGAAGAAGAAGGACGGATCAATGCGTCTATGCATTGATTATCGGGAGCTAAACAAAGTAACGATTAAGAATCGTTATCCTTTACCCAGGATCAACGACTTATTTGACCAGCTCCAAGGAGCGAGCTTCTTCTCTAAGATTGATTTGAGATCTGGGTATCATCAACTTAAAGTATGAACTGAAGATGTGCCTAAGACGGCTTTCAGAACAAGATATGGACATTACGAGTTTTTAGTGATGCCTTTTGGGCTCACTAATGCACCAGCAGCATTCATGGACCTCATGAATAGAGTCTGCAAACCATACTTAGATAAGTTTGTCATCGTCTTCATAGATGACATACTTATCTATTCTCGTAATCAAGACGATCATGAGAAGCACCTTCGATGCATCTTAGGATTGCTTCAACAGGAGAAGTTGTATGCTAAATTCTCCAAATGTGAATTTTGGCTTCGTGAAGTCCAATTCCTTGGACATGTTGTCAGTGAGCGAGGCATCCAAGTAGATCCCGCTAAGGTAGAAGTCGTAATGAATTGGGAAGCACCCAAGACTCCAACCGAAATACGTACCTTTCTGGGTTTAGCTGGATATTATAGGAGATTCATTGAGAACTTCTCAAGAATAGCTGCACCATTAACTTCTTTGACCCGTAAGAATGTTAAGTTTGATTGGGGTCCGAAACAACAAGAATCCTTTGAGATTCTTAAGAAGAAATTGAGCAATGCTCCGGTGCTAACTTTACCTGATGGAATTGAAGAGTTTGTTGTATACTGTGATGCTTCACACACCGGTATGGGTTGTGTGCTTATGCAACGAGGCAAGGTGATTGCCTATGCATCACGACAATTAAAAGTGCATGAGAAGAATTACACCACCCACGATTTGGAGTTGGGTGCCGTTGTGTTCGCACTAAAGTTATGGAGACATTATTTGTATGGAACTAAATGTGTGATCTTTTCTGATCACAAAAGTCTCCAACATTTGTTCAACCAAAAAGAGCTCAATATGAGGCAGCGCCGTTGGATGGAAACCTTAAATGACTATGATTGCGAAATTCGCTACCATCCTGGTAAAGCAAATGTGGTCGCAAATGCTTTAATCCGAAAGGAAAGAATTAAACCAATTAGAATCAATACCAAGAGCATTGAGTTGAAGAATAGTCTGAATGAAAAACTATTAGCTGCACAGAAGGATGCCATTTTGGAAGTTAATCTTCCAAATGAAAAGTTAGGAATAACTGCTGAGCAGTTAGCACATGGGAAGGATGGAATTCTCAGGATGAACGGAAGGATTTGGGTTCCTATTCAGGGAGGATTTCGAGATATAATTCTCCAGGAAGCCCACAACTCCAAGTATTTAGTTCACCCGAGAGGTGACAAGATGTATCAAGATTTGAAAGCTAATTATTGGTGGATAGGGTTGAAGAAATCTATTGCCACCCATGTAGCTAAGTGCTTGACCTGTGCTCAGATTAAAGCTGAACATCAAAAGCCAGCGGGCCTGCTACAACAGCCAGAACTTCCCACATGGAAGTGGGAAATGGTAACTATGGATTTTATAACCAAGTTACCTAAGACAAGACACGGAAATGACACCATATGGGTTATAGTTGATAGACTAACAAATTCAGCACATTTCCTACCCATCAAGGAGACTCATAGCTCCGACAAATTAGCCCAGTTGTATGTAGATAAGATTGTAGCTCTTCATGGCGTACCAGTATCTATTATCTTTGATAGGGATACTAGATACACCTCACACTTTTGGAAAAGTTTCCAACAATCTTTGGGTACTCGTTTGAATTTTAGTACTGCTTACCATCCTCAGACTGATGGACAGAGTGAGCGTACAATTCAAACTCTGGAAGACATGCTTCGTGCATGTGTTATCGATTTAGGTGGCAGTCGGGATGATCACCTGCCATTAATAGAGTTCTCCTATAACAATAGCTACCATACAAGCATTAAGGCTGCGCCTTTTGAGGCATTATATGGTAGGAAATGCAGAACACCTGTCTGTTGGGCAGAGGTAGGAGAAGCTCAATTATCAGGACCGGATATAGTCCTTGAAACAACAGATAAGATTGTCCAAATTCGTGATCGCCTGAAAGCTTCCAGGGATAGGCAGAAAAGTTATGCAAAAAAGAGGCGAAAACCTCTAAAGTTTGAAGTAGGCGATAGAGTTCTGTTGAAAGCGTCACCCTGGAAAGGTGTGATGCGTTTTGGTAAAAAGGGCAAGTTGAGCCCTAGATATATTGGACCATTCGAGATTATCGAATGTGTCGGCAGTGTAGCTTATAAGCTAAACTTGCCTAAAGAGCTGAGTGGGATTCATAATGTGTTTCACATTTGTAATCAAGAAATGCCTAGCCGATGAATCACTAGCTATGTCTCATAAAGACGTGCAGATTGATGAAAGCTTGAGATTTGTTGAAAGACCTATATCGATCGAGGATCGACAGGTTAAAAAGCTCCGAAGGAAGCATGTACCTATAGTAAAGGTCAAATGGGACGCTCGCAGAGGTCCCGAGTATACGTGGGAAGTCGAGTCCACTATGAGACAGAAATACCCTCACTTATTCCAGTAAATCTCGGGGTCGAGATTTCTTTTAAGGGGGTAAGGATGTAACACCACGTAAAAACATGTCCAATTGTGTATAGACACGTGTCCTAAACTCTAAAGGTGTGAAGGATTGAGTTTGAAGGACCAAAGTTGTCAAACAGTGAATCTATGAAACCACAGGGACTAAAAGTGTCAACATGCCAAACTTGTGCCTCTGAATGACCATACATGATGAATATATTCTTAAACGAGTGATTGATTGAATATAAGAAGCCGTTTATGAAAATAATCGGAATATTATTTAATTATAAGGGTTAAACGTGTCAACATGCCGATTCTGACCTCTGATGTCACACCCCGATATTTCCACGTATTACCGGTGGGCCCGGTGGGGAGTATTGTGACGTAGTTGATACCATCATAGTCAAACAACACAATATATAAATGCACAGCAGAAGCAAAAGATAAATATATTACAATCCGAATATAAAGTAATATCAAAGTATTACAACGGAAAGTAAAGGATCCCCAGGCGGATCTTAAAACATAAACATTGTTCAACAGACTTTAGACGCCTAGAACTTGCAAGATTCCTTATTAACGCCCTGAGCTTCCAGCCAATTACGTTCAGTACCTGTCACTTAACCTTTTTGGAAAATACGTCAGTTTACACTGGTAAATACAATTAACCGACCCATTTAAAAAAAAGAGTTTAAGAAAATTGATTTAGATGCACCAGGCACAAAGATATCTTTTATAACTTGGGACAATTATATAAAAATAATCTTGTATACAGATTTACATGTTCGTTGTACGTTCAGGGCCCGATATAGAAACCGAGTCAAGATTAACAGACACGCCACAAGTATAGGCCCACAAGAGAGTGAGATACCGTTTCCCTTAAGCGACTATCAGGTGTATGCCTACACCCCGTGCTTAAGACGTGGCCATTTTATAATACAATGATGTCAAGGATATCCGGGACATGGTCATTAACCCCTAAAGGATTTTATTTCAAACAATACAGATTAAAGCGGGTTACCTCAATAATTTAATCACAATACGACTAAACATTCAATACCCGACCAAGCGGTATTATTATAATACCGTATCCCAAGCCCGTATAGGGAAAATAAGTTAAGAGTATTTACCTGAGCTAGCAAATGCAATTTATACTCAGCCGTATATTCTAATCAGCAAGCACAAGTACTTCTACTAGGGCTCTCAATCTGGAACGAATGTTTTATTAACCTATTAGATTCCTAACGGGTCTTATCTAAGTCGTAACTTAGACCGGTTAGTTTTAAGGAAAGGTTTACGGTTCAAAACGCATGATTAAGCGAAGACCGGAATAGAATGTGCTTTTAGACCCGAAAAGTTTGGAGACTTGTATAATATGGGTACACTAAACACATTCTGGATTTTGAGATAAAAATGATAACGTTTGACCCGTTTCGGCTAATTTATGCAAACTAGTTACATAAACCGAACCGAACGCGCAAAAAGCGTAACGGGTAACCAAAAGGGTCCTAAACAGGTTTCCTAAGTTAATATGCCTTAAATATGTTGTGATATCAGTAGGATATCTTCCATTATGTCCAAAACGAGTTTAATCTCAAAATAAGCCTCGTAGGGGTATTTTGGTCATTTTAAAGATTATAAAAGAGGTTACTTAAAATTCTGAGATTCGGGTCCGAAAACATCAGTAGAATAACTCATTTTATTAGGTCATATCAGTTGGTAATAGGTCTTATATGGCAAAATGGTTTTAAACCCAAACTATGCGTTTAAAACGCGTAAAAAGCCATTTTAAGCGATTTCCGGGTTATACAGGAAATCTGAGTTTTCTGATCAGGTTATAAAGTTCAAAATATTTTATTTCTTATATAAAATCAGTAGCAATTGGATTGGTGTCAAAATACTATGTAAAACTCATTTTATACACAAAAAGGGTATAATCGGTATTTACCGAATCAACGCCATAACCTTAGGTTATGATCAGTTTAAAAATAATTAAAAATCTTTAAAAATCTCAAAATATTATATTACATCAGTGGGTAAAAGGTTTGGTGTCAAAAATTGGGTTTAGATAGGCTTGATGCTAATTGTGTCGTTTAATTACTAAAATGCGTTATAATTACGCTAATGAGCATAACTCCTAATCTAGACCTCCAACTGATGTGAAATTTTAGGGACATGTTTATAAATCAGTAATAAAGAATATTGTCCTTTCACATTTCTAAAATTCTCGTTTTATGGTCAAAAGGGCATATTGGTCAACATTAGGCAATTATCGGAAACGTGTAAACGAATGGGGCAAACAACGAACCAATCACAGAGGGTTATACTAGCATGTAACTTGGTCCTAGGGAAGCTCTAAGGAATTTCTAAATCATACTAAATCGGGTCAGAACTGAAGTCAAAGCAAAAGTCAAAGTTTTGCGACTTTCGGTTTCGAACCGGGTCTAAACAGAAAATTGTCGGGTCGGACATGCTTAGACATGTTCTTATACTTATTACAAAGTCATATGAGTGATAAAATAGGTTACAAGCCTTCTACATTGCTAATTACATGTTAATTTGCAAATTATAGTTCTGTTGACTTTTTCTAAACAACTTTGACCCGACATTTGATCTAGTTAGAACGGGAATCAGCGGGTGCCCTTCTAAGGGTTTATTGCCCACATAATTACCAACTTATAACTACCTTCAATTCTACTAATCACTGGATCATTAATGATTAATCGGTAAGTCAAACGTTAATTACGACGGTTTGACTTTTAAGCTAATAACTAAGCAAAACTCAACTAAGGAAGGTTAAGGGCACATACCAAAGTCTAATGCACTATTAGAGATGACTTGGGTCTGCTCTTATGCTCCAGGAAGCTCCACAATTGCATATGGAAGGAATGCAAGAATGTTGCACACATTGTGGCCTTTTTATAGTGATTTTGATCCATTATGATCATGACAAATCATGCTACCCTTGTTCCCTGATCATCAACATGTGTCCCTAAGGCCTAGGAACTGTTAGGGGTCGCCCATGGATGAAAAAATATCTTCTTAAGTCGGTTTGAACGTTTAAATAGGCTGCTGTCCGAGTTTCTACATCTGGGGACTCCTTACGGACCGTAAGGGTCGACCTTTACGGTCCGTAAGCCATTCATCAGGGCCAAAATTCTCTTGACCTTTCAAGTTTCGAACGGGTAACTAGTGTATTACGATTTTGGGCCATTATTTTCAGTATGGGGCCTCTTGTTTGGGTCATGAACATTTTACACCACCTTGATATGATATAAGGTTTTTCTTTGATCCTTTTGAAAGTGCCGTAAATGAAGGTTGTCGTGCACATCCTCGTAGGATCCCATTCTTGTGTAATTCGAGTTAATTAGTGTTAGCATTTACCGAATTTGAGTGTATCGGATGTTTATAATATATATTAGGGTCTTGGGATTCATAATGAGGTCGTTCAGAGGTGTTTAATTAACATGTCGACGCTTTAAATCCTACCATACATCTTTGACTAGATCCGGGTTTCTAACACTTTTGTCTTGTATGACACGTGTCGTTATTTTATTCAACACGAATTTTCGAGGTGTTACATCCTCACCCCCTTAAAAGATATATCGACCTCGAGATTTGCTAAAGTAAGGGAAGTACCTTCTGTCTTATATTGGGCTTAATCTCTATAGTGTATCTGGAGCTTTTCCAAGCTCCCAAGTTAACCTTTATAATGGGTACATGTATCCTTTTGGAGCTTCTAATCCTGTCGATCCTTAATCGACACAGGTTGCTCATCATATCTTAAATCTGCATATCATTATGTGATGGTGCTTTTCGACTTATTGGCGAAACACATCCTTCAGTCACTAGTGTGCAATGTATTGCGAGCTCCGCCAAGCTCCTTAAATAGGTTTTAGCTTTTAAGCTACTTGATCTTGATACCTTCGATTTCTTTCGGATGATTCTATATATTCAGAGCTTAACTAGCCTGATAATTTAACAAATTTGGTACACCCTTCCTGGGTGATATATTTTGTTGAACCTTATTCCTTGACAAGAATTTAGGAGGTTTGCTATTTTCATTCATCCTTGATTTTCTGCCGAATACTGGCAACTTACTGATGATTAGGGATTTGTATGATCTTATTCGTTGTTTCCAATGCAACTTTCAGATCCTGATAAGTGGACTTCCCAAAGTCTCGTCCATCCAACTGATGTTTTGATATTTCATCTATACAAGGTCTCCAAAGGAGCCACCTTGACACTTATATAGCAACTATTATGGAAAAGCTTATCTTAAGGTGAGATGGTTATTCTAACTATTGCTCAAAACTAATCTTAAGGAGTAGTTAATCCTTACAGTTACTCGAACAAGTCGACGATCCTGGGCAGCTGATGGTGAATCCTTAACTGTTGCCTGATTAGGGTTGCGGTAATAAATGCATAAACAAAATGAACCGTCTTTCTTATTTAACAATATCAAACTCTCGGAATATTGAGTTAGGCTATATGAATTCTCTATTTAAAACTTACTTAATCAGTGTTTTGATTTTTCCAATGACGGTACCAGCCGTTTAGGAAATTTCATAATGATACAGCCCTAAATGGGATATAAATCTTAACTCTACTTGCTTCTCAGAAGGTAAACAAGGAAATCTCAGGAGAAAATTAAGGTACAAGGAGGTTACAGAGATTTTCCATATCTCAGGCTCTAGTTCATCCATCCTTGCTTGTGTCAAATAAGTGACACATTTATGTTAAAATTCCACGAATTCCTTAATTGGGATCATTTACTTGGACAATTCTATTTTTTAGATATCTTCTTTGAATACCTTTAGCTGACTTTAGTACCATATGCCCATCGGGATATCTTTGAAGTTCCATGCATTAAACCTCCATACTGATCAGGCATGGAAGCAATCTATGGAACATATTAAAGATACACCAATCCTCATATGGCGCTTTTATCATACCATCTGGTATTCGTAATCGATAGAGATCAAGAGATATCAACTATATATGCTGACGCACTTCCTCTAGAGAGAGGATACTTCTAAAATTTTACGACTGAAGGTTTCTGACAAGAATAGAAGAAATGGTTCTTATGAATTTTCTATCTGTAAGTTTACCTTACACTTAATGTCTAGGATTCTTATGACAGATTTTTAAAAGTCTAATATACTCACAATTTATGAAGGATTGGTTGGTATTCGTTTCAAAGCAGAATTCTTAGCATTTTATTCTACTTCATATTTTGTGCTTAGGGTTCTAACAGGCAGATTTAATAACTAACAAAATTTATTCCACAATGACTTATCTGCACCTGAATCAAACATTACCCTTGCATATACATCATGGATGAGGACGTACCGGTTATAATATTGTCATCTTGTATGACCTCTTTTGCATCCATCTGAGAGACCTTAGCGTTGGTCTTCTTATCTCCTTTAAGCTTCTTAGCATATTTTGGGCAATTTGATTTGATATGCCCTTTCCTGTTACAGTTGTAACAAGTCGCATCACCTATCTCCTGGCATTCCAATGTTTTATGCTCACTAGATTTGCAGATCCCACAAGCCCTGGGCTGCGATTGGGATTTTGATTCGAACCTGCACTTCCCAAAATGGCGCTTCTTGCATGTCTTGCATACAGGTTTCTCGTTGGGCTTTTGCTTGTTCTTTTTCTTAGAACTCTGGGAGTTATCTCCCTTCCGCTTCCTTTTTAGCTCATCCTTTGCATTTGAGGCATGAACAAGATCCTCCTTATGAGTAAGGAAATGTGGTCCTAGATAAAATTTGGAGCGAGTAGCATTGGGCTCTTTGAACTTTTTCACAGCCTTCTTCACAGTTTTTCCAACAGCTGCGTCTATCATAGTTTGAAGAACATCTTTGGAAATTCTAAGGTTCACAATTGTAGCATCGTTGGCATGTGTCGCATCATCCATAACACGATCAACGGCTGTCTTATCTGAGTTTGCCATACTCAATATTGGTTCCTAACACCAATAAAACAATTTCTTAGTTGTAATTCAACAACTGCTATTCATCATCCTGATGGCCTTAAGATATACTAACCATGGTATCACTAGACCATACAGGCTAATATAGTACTAACATTTTTAATGAATGTTATTTAATATATATCCATTATATTTAGCCTAGGTCACAAAAGACCATCAATGGCATTTAAGGTTTAGACCTAATCCATCAACTTTTTGACAGGGAATCAAAATGTCACCTCTGTCTTTATTATATTGATAAATTTTGGATAGCTTGAAAGCTTGCCACAAGGATTTCAGAAAAGAGTGATTCCTATTAGATATAAAATATCAATCTAAGATTTGTTGGAGCGTTTTCTCAAGTATCATCGGCCAATTTCTACCTCGCATTAAATGACCGGAGTCCTAATCAGGTGGAGACAACAATTCTCAATATTTATCGTTTATTATGGAATCATATGTGCTAGTATCAAATAAATTTCTGCATAAACTGCTTGATATGGAAAGGTACCTGCTATATAGTTATCATTCTGCACCATCTCCTGGGCGTTCATCTGGAAGACTCATGCGTTTATTTTCTTGGCCTCTTCGGGCTTCTTCTGATTCCTAGGGCAGTTGGTCTTGATATGCCCCTTCTCGTTGCAACCATAACAGGTTGCGTCCTTCAACTTCTTGCAATCCAAGGTTTTATGTTCCTTAGACTTGCAAATCCCACAAGGTAGAGGCTGAGATTCAAATCTGCATTTCCCGAGGTGGTATTTCCTACAGGTTTTGCACCTGGTCTTCTCACCCGACTGCTGGCTGTCTTTCTCAAACCCGGAACTCTTCTTATTGTCACGACCCCGACCCACCCTGGACGGAATCGGAAGCCGTGAACAGTCCAGCGGTACCGGTGATTATTTTAAAAACGTTGCAGCGGAAATTGCATCAGGACCGTGAGTTAGGAAAAATATCAGAGTTTAGAAACACCGGATTTTATTTATTAAATAGATGGGATAAACCCATGTTTTATAAGATAAATTTGTTTACATAAAACAATATTTCTTAATTTGATTTAATTAATAAAATAAGCCACTTCTTGAAGCCTTTCAGTGTCGTATCCAGCTCTTATTCCAATCTACTGTAATTACCTGAAAAATGTTTGAAAAAGGTTTTGTCAGCGAAAATACTGAGTGAATTCATTCCATTTTATAAAATATATTATTATACCTTATAGTATTAAGATTTTTATATCTTATTTATATTTACCCAACTCAATCAGTATTTGTCACATAGTGGCAGTTTCAATATGACATTAATCATATCACCTATTGGCTCACTTTTGTCCAATAGTGAATTTATCAATTAATTATATTTTACTATTATTCAATTTATCTGTCACTAGGCGATTCCGGTGACTATAATCATATCTTTGTTGATTATTCTTTCAACTAATGATTCTGGTCATATCACTGTTGATCATTCTTTCAACTAGTGATTCTATAACACTGTTGATCATTCTCTCAACTAGTGCTTTTGGTCATGTCACTGTTGATCATTCTTTCAACTAGTGACTCAGATCATATTACTGTTGATCATTCTCTCAACTAGTAATTTATATTCATAACACTGTTGATCATTCTCTCAACTAGTGTCTTTGGACATGTCACTGTTGATCATTCTCTCAACGAGTGACTCCGGACTTAATTGTGTCCCGTGACATTTCTTTGTCAAATATTTTACTTATGGCATAAAACTATTTAATCCAGAAAATGACATATATTATTTTATGTCAAATTACTATAACTTATTAAATATAATATGTTAATTAAATAATTGTAATATCATTATTTAATATATTAACGTGACTAAGACTAAAATATAATCTTAGTAGAATGCATAATTTCCACTGTTATTGTAGTTATGCTAATATTGACTAACTTTCTGACAAATAATATATAAAACCTTTCATACCAGCAGTTAATATAAAAACTTAATCACTGTAAGTATAACTGGTAAACATTTAGGATTCTGGAAAAGCCTTTGTAAATATAATTGTATCACAAAAAGGTGATAAAACTGTGAGAAAATAGAGTGGACTCACAAACTGTGAGAAAAGAGAAATGAACTCACATTGCAGATTTCTACGGGCAAAGCTTAGTCTACAGATAATCCTTGATATTTTGCAGATTTAATTTGAGCAGAGCTTAGCCTATTTCTTAGCCTGGTAACCTAGTGCACACGAACTAGGTAGTAACTAATACAGCATTTACGATAACTCACGAGATAAAACCCTCACAACGAATGACAAAGTGCAATACTTAACAATTCAGCAGATTCACAACGAATGACAGAGTATAGTCCGAGTTCGAACAGCACTCAAACATTCAAGTCGAAATCACGATGAATAACAAAGTATAACCCAATTTGAGCAGCACTTAAACATCCATTGGATAGTTTAATCAATCGGACATTGAATCGTAGCAGCGATCGAGTTAATACCCTGTTTGCGGCAGCACCCCGCTATACTAATTAGTGTTTCGTGTGTTAATTGAGAGTATTTGGACGATATCTCCGCGCCTGAGTTGAATTTTATCGTCGTTTGAACACCAGAAAGCAAGTCCCGAAGCCTTCTATTTATAGCCATAAATTGACATCCCTTGCGCACCGTAACAATTATTTCCTTACGGTCCGTAACCACCCTTGCGCACCGTAACAATTATTTCCTTACGGTGCGTAAGGAACACCTAAGCACTATAGGTTTGCCACGTTTGGGAATAGGCCTGCTGAGTCAATCGTTTCTTAAAATTTAATTTAGACAACGAGGTATAAAGATAATCGTTGAGTAGGGAATGCCCCCCCTGAGTTTTAGGGGCCCTGATCCTGATTCTGATTGTTCTGAAATTTGTAGGTTTTGTGCATAATTACTTGGGTGTCTCAATTAGGGTTTCCTATTGAATAAAATAATAATATAAATAGGACTTTTAATGAGGGTTGTTACATTCTCCCCATCTTAATAAAAATCTCGTCCTCGAGATTTAGGTTATGATATTTCTTTTAAACTTATGTCATATTCTAGTCAATAAAAACAATATTAAGGTAGATAACACAGAATTGAAATATCAAATTTTGTGAATACTAGTTGTATCATAAGTAGAATTCAAAGGTTCAACTGAATTAGTTGAAGAAATCGATGTCAAACGGATGAGATGAAATGATATAATTTCCAATGTGACTATTTTCAAGCCAAAATATATATGAGCAATAGATATTTAGAATTAATGTGAAGAATTTTTAGAATCAATAAAAATTCTTTGTCAAAAGAAAGCTTACTTTGATTGGCAACTGAAGAGGACTCAGAATCAACAAGCTCAAAATGAAATAGAAGCACGAAAATAATTTGTCAACTATCAAACTATAACAAGAGAAAAATCAGGGTGTTGACAATGAGTTGCAAGGATACACCGAAATACAATAGAGTTTAGTGTATCATTGTCTTAATACATAATTGCATCAAGACTACTTTCAAATGATGAGTCAAACGAAATACATACGTGGTTTTGAATGATTCGTATGCTTTTTGATTAGCCCAAGCTACAAGTGTATAACGACGCTGCAAGGTGTCGTAATGATTGAAATAATTTAATAATTACGGTGACCGAACAATTTCACCGTATAATCAACTGAAAGCTTTAATGAAGTAAATTTGGATATTCATTTCGAATAGGATTTTCAAATGAAAAGACCAAATGAATATTATAGAATTTTCGATAAATGATGAAAGAAACGTTAAGAGGTACACCGGAATATGATATGAATTTGTGTACTCTTATCTTAACACATAATTGTATTAAGACTGTTTAAGATAATGAACCGACAAAATTAAAATTCGTTCATTAGGAGTGAAAATGAGAATGGCTTAAATTTCAAATTTATTATGACGCCACAAGGTGTCATAGTAATTGGAAATAGTAGCGGTGAATGAAACGAGTTTCACCATGCTTTAAATCAAATGAAGTAAATCCGAATGTTTCAAATAAATCTAGTAGGATTGAAATCGAATTACTTGAATAATGTTTTTCGATCAAAGATGATAAAACAATAAGGATTACGAAACGCTCGATTGTTGATATAAAATTTTTTAAGAGATACACTGAATATATGAAATGAATTCGTGTATCATTATCTTAGCACATGATTGTGTTAAGATTGATTTTATAGAATAAGACAACAAAGAGGATTCAATATAAATGAATAATTAAACCCATATGCAACGAGATTAGCACAAGCTTCAAATTTTGTGAAAACGTCACCACAAGGTGATCGTGACCAAATGAATGATTTAGTGAAAGTAAAAACCAAACAATTCTGTTATAGTTTTGAATAGATGAAGTACTTGACAGAATATATTTATTTATAAACTTTTATTTGTACTAGGGTCAAATAATAACTTAACTTAGATATTATATATCAGCGATTACGTCTGGAATCATTTCTGCTTCTTACGTAGTAAGTACGAATGCTCACGCGTTTTTCTTAGCTCCGTCTGTTGTTCTGGCCTTGTTGTCAAATGCTTTGGTTAATTTCGGGCAGTATGGTTTAATGTGTCCTGTTTCTCCGCAATTGAAACAAACATTAGTTTTCCTTCTACACTCTTCCTCTATATGTCCGGTCATCTTGCAGAAGTTACAGTAGGATGTTTTCCTAAAACGGCATCTTCCTGAATGCTTTTTGTTACAGCTTCTGCAGATAGGTTGTTCCAGTGACGGTTCAGTTCCTGTCTTCTTGTAGAATTCTTGGGAAATTTTCTGGGCTAACTCTTTCTTCTTGTTTTCTTCTCTTGTGCGGATTAGTCCATCTGTCAGCATGTTAGCTAGTTCGACGGCTTCTTCAATAGTCTGTGGTCTAGTGGCCTTAACTATGTCTCGAATTTCACTAATTAATCCCCAAATATAACGAGAAATTAGTACAGGTTCTGGCGAAGCCAGAGTTGGTACCATTCTTGCATATTCGAAGACCGTGGTCGTATATTCACGACAATTCACATCTATCATTTTATGATTTAGGAACTTGTTAGTTATTCGTTCCTTTTCATAAGGAGGACAAAATTTCCTTTCTGTCATTTCCTTGAATTTTTCCCAGTTCATGGCATAAGCCATGCCACTTCCTTTTGCCTGAAGAATTGTATTCCACCATTCTAAGGCTTCTTCTTTAAAGAGGTTAGATGCATACATCACCTTATCTTCTTCGGCACATTTGCTGATTGTAAGAACAACTTCCGTCTTTTCTAACCATCGCAGAGCAGCCGTGGCTCCTTCACTGCCGGCGAACTCAGTTGGTTTACAAGCTAGAAATTCTTTGTAGGTACACCCGAGAGTTATCGCCTTCTTTTTCTTGGGAAATGGGGTTTTGATAATATCATCATTACCTCCATTGACACTATGGCTAAAACCATCGTTACGAGTATGCTTGCTACTCACAACTTTGGTAGGTTCTACGGGATTTTTAACAACTTTAATTATTAAAGGTAAAGCATTAGCTATTCCTTGAGCTATTAGATTTTCTATGGCATTTTTATCCAAAGGATTTTCATTATTAGCATGAACTTCTGGATTATGTGGTACTTCATTCGACATCTGAATTGCAAACATTTTTACTTATTAATATCACAGAATAATTAGAACAAAACAATACTTCCAGGATATTATATGTGCATATCGACATATATATATATTCATATATAACACATATGTTAATTTATATCAGTTTCCTAACTTTATTGTTTAAGTTTAGGTATTAAAAGAACACCTAAATAGCTTAAACAAGTGGCTCTGATACCACCTTCTGTCACGACCCCCGACCCACCCTGGACGGAATCGGAAGCCGTGAACAATCCAGCGGTACCGGTGATTATTTTAAAAACGTTGCAGCGGAAATTGCATCAGGACCGTGAGTTAGGAAAAATATCAGAGTTTAGAAACACCGGATTTTATTTATTAAATAGATGGGATAAACCCATGTTTTATAAGATAAATTTGTTTGCATAAAACAATATTTCTTAATTTGATTTAATTAATAAAATAAGCCACTTCTTGAAGCCTTTCAGTGTCGTATCCAGCTCTTATTCCAATCTACTGTAATTACCTGAAAAATGTTTGAAAAAGGTTTTGTCAGCGAAAATACTGAGTGAATTCATTCCATTTTATAAAATATATTATTATACCTTACAGTATTAAGATTTTTATATCTTATTTATATTTACCCAACTCAATCAGTATTTGTCACATAGTGGCAGTTTCAATATGACATTAATCATATCACCTATTGGCTCACTTTTGTCCAATAGTGAATTTATCAATTAATTATATTTTACTATTATTCAATTTATCTGTCACTAGGCGATTCCTGTGACTATAATCATATCTTTGTTGATTATTCTTTCAACTAATGATTCTGGTCATATCACTGTTGATCATTCTTTCAACTAGTGATTCTATAACACTGTTGATCATTCTCTCAACTAGTGCTTTTGGTCATGTCACTGTTGATCATTCTTTCAACTAGTGACTCAGATCATATTACTGTTGATCATTCTCTCAACTAGTAATTTATATTCATAACACTGTTGATCATTCTCTCAACTAGTGTCTTTGGACATGTCACTGTTGATCATTCTCTCAACGAGTGACTTCGGACTTAATTGTGTCCCGTGACATTTCTTTGTCAAATATTTTACTTATGGCATAAAACCATTTAATCCAGAAAATGACATATATTATTTTATGTCAAATTACTATAACTTATTAAATATAATATGTTAATTAAATAATTGTAATATCATTATTTAATATATTAACGTGACTAAGACTAAAATATAATCTTAGTAGAATGCATAATTTCCACTGTTATTGTAGTCATGCTAATATTGACTAACTTTCTGACAAATAATATATAAAACCTTTCATACCAGCAGTTAATATAAAAACTTAATCACTGTAAGTATAACTGGTAAACATTTAGGATTCTGGAAAAGCCTTTGTAAATATAATTGTATCACAAAAAGGTGATAAAACTGTGAGAAAATAGAGTGGACTCACAAACTGTGAGAAAAGAGAAATGAACTCACATTGCAGATTTCTACGGGCAAAGCTTAGTCTACAGATAATCCTTGATATTTTGCAGATTTAATTTGAGCAGAGCTTAGCCTATTTCTTAGCCTGGTAACCTAGTGCACACGAACTAGGTAGTAACTAATACAGCATTTACGATAACTCACGAGATAAAACCCTCACAACGAATGACAAAGTGCAATACTTAACAATTCAGCGGATTCACAACGAATGACAGAGTATAGTCCGAGTTCGAACAGCACTCAAACATTCAAGTCGAAATCACGATGAATAACAAAGTATAACCCAATTTGAGCAGCACTTAAACATCCATTGGATAGTTTAATCAATCGGACATTGAATCGTAGCAGCGATCGAGTTAATACCCTGTTTGCGGCAGCACCCCGCTATACTAATTAGTGTTTCGTGTGTTAATTGAGAGTATTTGGACGATATCTCCGCGCCTGAGTTGAATTTTATCGTCGTTTGAACACCAGAAAGCAAGTCCCGAAGCCTTCTATTTATAGCCATAAATTGACATCCCTTGCGCACCGTAACAATTATTTCCTTACGGTCCGTAACCACCCTTGCGCACCGTAACAATTATTTCCTTACGGTGCGTAAGGAACACCTAAGCACTATAGGTTTGCCACGTTTGGGAATAGGCCTGCTGAGTCAACCGTTTCTTAAAATTTAATTTAGACAACGAGGTATAAAGATAATCGTTGAGTAGGGAATGCCCCCCCTGAGTTTTAGGGGCCCTGATCCTGATTCTGATTGTTCTGAAATTTGTAGGTTTTGTGCATAATTACTTGGGTGTCTCAATTAGGGTTTCTTATTGAATAAAATAATAATATAAATAGGACTTTTAATGAGGGTTGTTACACTTATTCTCAGAGTTCCTCTTTTTCTTCCTATCGGAGCGATGAGAATTCTCCTCCTCCTTTTTACGCTTTCCATCTTCAAAGGCTTTGGCAGCCTTGTTTCTGAACACATCGGGTGTGAGAGATAACGACAGATCTGCCGCTGACCTAAATGTAGTAGGTCTTGATGCTTTCACACTTGCCTTTATTTCTGGGGCTAGACCCCCAATAAAGCGAGCTATTCGCTTTAGTTCCGGTGTGATCAAGTAAGGAACCAATCGAGACATGGTATTGAAACTTGTAAGGTATGCTTGACAATCTAAGTTCTCCATGTCTAATGTCAAGAATTCAGTCTCAATTTTCTCAACTTCATGTTGAGGACAGTAATTCTCTTTGATAAGAGCAACGAACTGATCCCAAGTCATGTTATACAAAGGGATCTTCCCCGTAGCCTGGATCAGTGACTTCCACCAAGCTAGAGCTTCTCCTTTAAAAGATTGTGAAACAAACTTCACAATGTCTTGCTCTGCACATCCGCTAATATCCACAACAGTATCCATCTCATCGAGCCACGTCATGCAGTCGATGGCTCCCTTTTCTCCTGTGAAGTCTCTGGGCTTGCAGGAGACAAAATATTTATACGAACAAGTTTTAACATGTGGCTCTTGATTAAGCACAACCCGTCCAGACGGAACACTCCTCTGCTTTGTTGAGTTATGAACATCGTCCTCCTTTGAATCATGTGATTTAGAAAGGGGCTTACTACGAGCCACAGATAGAGTCTTAGAGTGTGTATCACTTGATTCATCATACTGTCTGTCGAGAGCTTGTGTAACGGCATTATCTATTAATGCCTGCAGTTCCGCACCAGTTATATTAACTCTGGGAGCATCATTATTTTCCCTCGGGTGGCTGTTGACCTCATCCGATCCAGCCATGTAGCTTGATTGCTACATAAATATTGACGATGATTTATTCAGAGGTTATTATGGATTCATCACTTTTGACTATTCATCAACCATGGAAATATAAACCATATTGGTTAATTTGTTAGTTATATTTAATTAGCATTTTCATTATAATTTATCCTAGTTATAAAACATTAAGTATATTAAGGATATTAAGGTGGCGCAAAGACCTAGTCACAAGGACAGTTTGAAATTTACAAGCCATGATTTCAGAGAATCGAGGCATTAAGGTTTGAACATATTTCATTACCTTTTCTTGACAGAGAATCAAAGACTACTACTGTCTTTAGTCTCAGAGGACGTTAATTATAGCCCGTAGGCACTTCATCCTTAAGGGATGATTATTTCAAATAAGGGAATTTAGATTAACCCATTTAAGAATGACTTATGTGATTTTATCGTACCACATTTTGTCAAGCATGTTAATATACTTTCAGATATTTAACAAGGATTTGAATCTTTTGAATAAGTTTTACCGTCTTGGCCATGTCTGCAATGACATTTAGGCTAGGTTTTACCCTTTAGACTCTTTTTAATATTTAACGCAGAACAATCCTAAATTGAAATGTTAACAAGGATCTGAATCTAATTGTGGAACTACCATCTTGGCCCTGTCTTAAGGTGACATATGGCTAGGTCTTGTCCTTTTTAGATATTGCCATTTTATTATAATGGTAGATCTTATAATATAGGAATGATATTTTAAATATAATCGTTCCATTAAAATTTAAACAAGTATATGGTTGCCCTAAACGGGACTTCTACAGAAAATGACTTGCCCATGTAAGGGCTAATCAGAAAAATAACAAAGGAACCAAATAAGGACAAAATAAAACGAATTAGGATTTGTCCTATGTTCTTGTCTAGACCCAATAATGTGCAACTGTGTAACTGAGATTAAACATAAAAGGCTAGCGTTTAATTCACTCAGTGTTGGCTCTGATACGAACCTGTCACACCCCGATATTTCCACGTATTACCGGTGGGCCCGGTGGGGAGTATTGTGACGTAGTTAATACCATCATAGTCAAACAACACAATATATAAATGCACAGCGGAAGCAAAAGATAAATATATTACAATCCGAATATAAAGTAATATCAAAGTATTACAACGGAAAGTAAAGGATCCCCAGGCGGATCTTAAAACATAAACATTGTTCAACAGACTTTAGACGCCTAGAACTTGCAAGATTCCTTATTAACGCCCTGAGCTTCCAGCCAATTACGTTCAGTACCTGTCACTTAACCTTTTTGGAAAATACGTCAGTTTACACTGGTAAATACAATTAACCGACCCATTTAAAAAAAAGAGTTTAAGAAAATTGATTTAGATGCACCAGGCACAAAGATATCTTTTATAACTTAGGACAATTATATAAAAATAATCTTGTATACAGATTTACATGTTCGTTGTAAAAAGCCATTTTAAGCGATTTTGCGGGTTATACAGGAAATCTGAGTTTTCTGATCAGGTTATAAAGTTCAAAATATTTTATTTCTTATATAAAATCAGTATCAATTGGATTGGTGTCAAAATACTATGTAAAACTCATTTTATACACAAAAAGGGTATAATCGGTATTTACCGAATCAACGCCATAACCTTAGGTTATGATCAGTTTAAAAATAATTAAAAATCTTTAAAAATATCAAAATATTATATTACATCAGTGGGTAAAAGGTTTGGTGTCAAAAATTGGGTTTAGATAGGCTTTATGCTTATTGCGCCGTTTAATTACTAAAAGGCGTTATAATTACGCTAATGAGCGTAACTCCTAATCTAGACCTCCAACTGATGTAAAATTTTAGGGACATGTTTATAAATCAGTAATAAAGAATATTGTCCTTTCACATTTCTAAAATTCTCGTTTTATGGTCAAAAGGGCATATTGGTCAACATTAGGCAATTATCGGAAACGTGTAAACGAATGGGGCAAAAACCGAACCAATCACAGAGGGTTATACTAGCATGTAACTTGGTCCTAGGGAAGCTCTAAGGCATTTTTAAATCATACTAAATCGGGTCAGAACTGAAGTCAAAGCAAAAGTCAAAGTTTTACGACTTTCGGTTCCGAACCGGGTCTAAACAGAAAATTGTCGGGTCGGACATGCTTAGACATGTTCTTATACTTATTACAAAGTTATATGAGTGATAAAATAGGTTACAAGCCTTCTACATTGCTAATTACATGTTAATTTGCAAATTATAGTTATGTTGACTTTTTCTAAACAACTTTGACCCGACATTTGATCTAGTTGGAACGGGAATCAGCGGGTGCCTTTCTAAGGGTTTATTTCCCACATAATTACTAACTTATAACTACCTTCAATTCAACTAATCACTGGACCATTAATGATTAATCGGTAAGTCAAACGTTAATTACGACGGTTTGACTTTTAAGCTAATAACTAGGCAAAACTCAACTAAGGAAGGTTAAGGGCACTTACCAAAGTCTAATGCACTATTAGAGATGACTTGGGTCTACTCTTATGCTCCAGGAAGCTCCACAATTGCATATGGAAGGAATGCAAGAATGTTGCACACATTGTGGCCTTCTTATAGTGATTTTGATCCATTATGATCATGACAAATCATGCTACCCTTGTTCCCTGATCATCAACATGTGTCCCTAAGGCCTAGGAACTATTAGGGGTCGGCCATGGATGAGAAAATATCTTCTTAAGTCGGTTTGAACGTTAAAACAGGCTGCTGTCCGAGTTTCTGCATCTGGGGACTCCTTACGGACCGTAAGGGTCGACCTTTACGGTCCGTAAGCCATTCACCGGGGCCAAAATTCTCTTGACCTTTCAAGTTTTGAACGGGTAACTAGTGTATTACGATTTTGGGCCATTATTTCCAGTATGGGGCCTCTTGTTTGGGTCATGAACATTTTACACCACCTTGATATGATATAAGGTTTTTCTTGGATCCTTTTGAAAGTGCCGTAAATGAAGGTTGTCGTGCACATCCTCGTAGGATCCCATTCTTGTGTAATTCGAGTTAATTAGTGTTAGCATTTACCGGATTTGAGTGTATCGGATGTTTATAATATATATTAGGGTCTTGGGATTCATAATGAGGTCGTTCAGAGGTGTTTAATTAACATGTCGACGCTTTAAATCCTACCATACATCTTTGACTAGATCCGGGTTTCTAACACTTTTGTCTTGTATGACACGAGTCGTTATTTTATTGAACACGAGTTTTCAAGGTGTTACATCTGAGTGACCTTTTAACGAAACCGAGGCTTCGAAACATTCAAATATACTCTTAAGAATAAGTGGTATAAATTTCACGTGGTTTCGAGATCGTTAGGCATGTTTTCAAGACTTTGGGCCAAAAGTGTCAACTTGATGAAACTTGCTTTCATAGAAGTATTTAACGAACCGGAGCCTAACGAAGTTAGTTTATACACCCTTGAGCCTCAACAAATTAACTACAAGGGCCTTGGTTGTCAAAAATGGAGTTAAAAAGGGTTAAAAACGATCAGGGACTGAAACTGCCAGCATTCAAACTTGTTTTACCGGTTTAACAGGTCCACGCGGCCCGCGTAAGACACCCTTAAGTCTTACGCGGCCTGCCTCAGCATGCCCAGATCAGAAAAATGTTGCCAGGTGCGGGTTAGGCTGTTCCACCGCCTTAGTCTAGTTTGTAACGACCTAGGGAGCTGTAAGTCGGTTAATATCAGTAGCTAGGACACCTGGAAATGATCTAGATTCATGCAAATCACTATATAAGGAGAGCTAGTCTTGTGTTCATAAACACATTTGCAAACAATTCACTTGAGGGACTTGCTCTGGAGCTTCCATCAGTAAGAAGAGGATTATCAAGTGTAGAAAAGTTTGCTAGTACCTTTAGTAAGTCTCTAATTTCGTGTTTAGTCGTTTTAATTAGCTTAATTACTCTCAAGTCAAACTTATCGTAAATTTAGTTTGACTTTCATTTTAATTACATGTGGCTTAACCACTGATCAAATTGAAAGTGGTTATAGAACCACATTAGTGTAGGTGATTAACCCTTAAAAGGGCACCTCCTAATTATCTCGTTTGACTGGTCAATTGTCGGGTCAAAGTAGTTTGACAAAAAGTCAAACTGGACAGAAATTACAAAAATGATTCTAATTAATAAAACAGAGGTTCTAAATTATATTTTAACATTCTAATGACTTGGTAATCAATATTAAAACATGTTTTATCAGTCCTAACCCGACAATTAATAGTCTAAGGTCAGTTTATAACCGAAAGTCGCAAAAGCTTGACTTTTGCTTTGACTTTCAGTTCTGACCCGTTCAAGCTTAATTCTCCCATGTTTTAAGCTTCCATTAGGACCACATTACTTAGTAGTATAACCCTTTGGAGTTATATTGCATGATGCCTAATGGTTTGAATTATATGCACTTGATCGTAATTATGCTTAATAATGCCATAAACGCCCTTTTTACATACAACTAAGATTTTTAACAATGTGATTGGTCTAAAACCTTTGCATTTAATATTTAGACATGTCCTGAAAATTTGGCATCAATTCGAGGTCTAGAATAGGAGTTATGCTCAATAGCGTAATTAAGGAGCTTTTTATTATTTAAATGGCGTAATTAGCATAAAGCCTATCTAAACCCAATTTTTGACGCCAAGCTTTGTACCTACTGATGTAAAATAATATTTTGGGATTTTTGAAGATTTTTAATTATTTTTAGGCTGAGCATAACATAGGATTATAACTTGATTTCGGTAATTGTCGGTTTTACCATTTTCATGCATAAAATGAGTTTTACATAACTTTTTAGTGCCAAACCTTTATGCTACTGATTTTATATAATAAATAGAGTATTTTGAACTTTATAATCTGATCAAAAACTCAGATTTCTTGTTTTAAAACCGAATACCCCTTTAAACCGACTTTTAAGCGTTTTTAACACCTAGTATGAGTTAAAAACTATTCTTGCTTTATAAAACTCATTACTTACTGATGTTTTAAGTTAATTTATACAATTAAATAGTAAGCCAAAGTTTTTAAACTCAGAAGTCTATTTTGACCTTTAAAGCCTATGTAAAATTACCAAAATGCCCCTACGGTGCATAGTTTGGTAATATAAGATAAATTTCACATATATAAAATACCCTACTGATATAACTTATAAAAAACGCATATTTTTACTGATTAGATCAGACCTGAAACTCAATTTATTATTTAAACTCTTTTATGGGCATTAAAAATTACCAAAATGCCGTTACGGGACTTATTTTGGTTTAAATTACTTTTTGGGCATATATGTTAACATCTTACTGATGTATTAACATATTTTGAGCATAATAATGATTAAGACCTGTATATAATTTATTTGGTTACCCGTTACGTGTTTACGCGTTCGGATCGGCTTATGTGACTAGTTTACATAAAATAGTCGAAACGGGCTTCACCTTATCAATAAATTCTCAAATTCCAGAATGTGTTTAGTTTACCCATATTATACAAGTATCCAAGCTTTTCAGGTCTAAATCTCATTCTATTCCGGTCTCCGCTTAATCGAGCGTTTAGAACCGTAAGGTCTCTTTCTAGCTAGCCGGTCTAAGTCCTTGACTAAATTAAAGACCCGTTAGCATCCTAATAGGTTAATAAGCCTTCTATACAGATTAAATAGCTTCCGGTAGAAGGTACCTTCAAAAAGCTTTAGGATTTTTACTGCTAGCATCAGGTAAATACTTTTAACTTATTTTCCTATACGGGCTTGGGATATGGTATTATAATAATACCACTTGGTCAGGTATGAAATCATTTAATCGGATTGTGATTAATAAATTTACATAACCCGTTTTAATCTGTCTTGTTTGATAACATAAACATTGGGGGTTAAGTCGACCGTGTCCTGGATATCCTCGGCTCATTTCATTTGAAAATGGCCAAGACCTATGCACGGGGTGTAGGCATACACCTGACAGATGCAAATGCTAAATAATATATATAAACCCACATGTTGGGGATAACTCCTTTGTGGGTTCTATATGTGGTGAGTCGGTTAATCACGACCGGCTTACAACCGGCCCCCAATTGTATGACAGACATATAAATCGGTATACAAGATTATCTTTAAATAATTGTCCCAAGTTATAAATGATTTGTGCCATGTACACTTAAATCAATTTTCATAAATATTTTTAAAATGAGTCAGTTAATTGTATTTACCAGTGTAAACTGACGTATTTTCATAAAGACTGATTTGACAGGTACCTCTCGAAATAGACTGGAGCTATTAGGTGTCATAAGAGGATCTTGCAAATCCATAGATGCCTGAAGTCTGTTATTTTTTTTCTTTGTATTTTGTTTATGATCCGCCTGTGGATCTTATTACATTCCAGTCTGTATATTCTGTCATTCGAACACTCAGACATTATGGTTTGTAATAGTTTATTCACCAAGCCTTCCGCTGTGCTATATTATTATGTGTATTGACAACGATGATATCAACTACGTCACGATACTCCCCGCCGGGCCCATCGGGTAATATGTGGAAATATCGGGGTGTGACAAGAGTTCACCGGCGAAGAAGGCCCTACGGCTTTGTTTCAATGGTTTGACTCAATTGAAGTCACTCTGCGACAGAGCAGATGCCCTGATAATCTCCGCACACTGAACGCAACCGGCGTTTTCCAGTCCCGCGCTCTAGACTGGTGGACGGCCGAAAGGAACAAGCACGGAAATGATGTAGCTTATGGTCTGTCATGGGACGAGTTGAAGAACGTTATGCTCGAAGAGTTCATCCCTCCCCATGAGCGCCAGAAGCTAGAGGATGAGCTCTGGCACATTAAGCAGAAAGAAGGTGACAACGCCGCCCTGACTGCTCGCTTTAAGCAACTCAGCATCATCTGTCCCGATCAAGTGAAGACGTCCGACATGACGATCAAGAAGTACATTCGAGCTTGACCCGACTGTGTTGCAGTTTTTGTGCATGCCGCAAAGCCAGCAACGATCGAAGAAACTTACTTGCTTGCCGCCGAAATCAACGACAAGCGAGTAAAAGCTGGTTTTTGGGATAAAACTTCGAAAAACCTGCACCAAGTCACCACCGCATCAGCTGCCGAAACCGCCGCCTCTCAGTCATCGAAAGTCCCATGCCGCAAGAAGAAGAAGAACAACAGCAGCTTCAGCAACAAGAACTATGCTGCCACCACTGCAGCTCCACTTCAAGCCGTACCGGCTCAGCAGCAGTCTCAGCACCGATCAGCTCCAGCAATCTATGCAACGCCTGCAAAGCGCGCATACACAGGCCCCCACCCTGCCTGCCCAACATGCACTTATCATCACCCGGTGGGTCTCGCCTGCCGTTTTTACGCTCACTGCAATATGTACGGTCACTTCACTGCGGATTGCCGTACTGGTCCCCGTCAAGCGCCAGCTCAAGCCACTGCTTATCAAGCTCTGCTCCCAGCCCCACAAGGCTAACAAGCGGCTCAGGCACCCGCGGTCAACGCCCGAGTCTGCTTCGCATGTGGTGATCCCAACCACTTTGCGAACATGTGCCCGAACAGGGTTGGGAAGCAAGAGCCTTAGCAACACCAGCAGCAACAGCCTCAGCAGCAGCAATAAGCCGCACGCGCCAGAACTTTCAACATCCATGTGCGCCAAGCCCAGGCTGACAACAACGTGGTCAATGGTACGTTCCTTGTGAATGGTATTTATGCTTCCTGTTTGTTTGATGCTGGAGCCGATAACTGCTTTGTGTCGTTTGAATTCGAGAAGCTTCTTAGTCGTAAGCGCTCCCATCTCCCCTCGACATTCGATGTTGAAGTCGCCACCGGAAGAACTGTCACCGTAAATTATGTTCTTCATGATTGTACTCTTGAGCTCAACAATCACATTTTCCCAATCGACCTTATTCCAATGCAACTCGGAAGTTTTGACGTCATAGTAGGCATGGACTTTCTTCGTGAAAACCATGCCGAAGTTGTGTGCTTCGATAAGATGATTCGATTCTCGCTCGCGAATGGTGATTTATTGTGTGTTTATGGCGAAACTGCTTCGAAAGGTCTCAAGCTCATGTCATGTGTCCAAGCTAGCAAGTATCTCCGCAAGGAATACAGAGCTTTCTTAGCTAACATTGTAGTAGCAGAGAAGGAAAAGAAAGGTAAGCCGGAAGTGAACAATGTTCTAGTGGTTCGAGAATTTCCTAACGTTTTTCCGGAGGATCTTCCCGGACTTCCGCCAAGTCGTGATATCAACTTTCGTATCAACCTCATTCCTGGAGCAAACCCTGTTGCCAAAGCCCCTTACCGACTCGCTCCATCCGAAATGCGTGAACTCTCGAATCAGCTCCAGGAATTACTTGAGAAAGGCTTCATTCGCCCAAGCACCTCTCCTTGGGGCGCGCCTGTCCTTTTCGTTAAAAAGAAGGATGGGTCGTTCAGGATGTGCATCGACTATCGGGAATTGAATAAGTTAACTATCAAGAATCGCTATCCCCTGCCTTGCCTTGATGATTTGTTTGATCAGCTACAAGGTGCTACGTGTTTCTCGAAGATCGTTCTACGCTCAGGCTATCACCAGCTACGCATTCAAGAGGAAGATATCCCCAAAACCGCTTTTCGCACTCGATACGGCCACTATGAGTTCGTTGTTATGCCTTTTGGTTTAACCAAAGCACCCAGTTGTTTTCATGGATCTGATGAATCGCGTGTGTAAACCTTATCTCGACTGCTTCATCATCGTATTCATCGATGATGTCTTGATCTATTCCAAATCGAAAGCCGAACACGCGCAACATCTACGTTTGGTTCTCGAGCTACTCCAGGGGAATCGACTCTATGCCAAGTTCTCCAAGTGTGAATTTTGGCTGGAGGAGGTTCAATTTCTGGGCCACATTGTAAATAGTGAAGGTATTCACGTCTATCCCGCGAAGATTGAGGCCGTTAAGAGTTGGATTACACCTAAGAACCCGTCTGAAGTCAATTCTTTTCTCGGATTAGCGGGTTATTATCGTCGATTTATTGAAGGATTCTCAAAAATCGTTGTGCCGCTTACCGCTATTACGCATAAAGACAAGCCTTTTGTTTGGGGAACCGAACAAGAGTCTGCTTTCCAGACCCTCAAACGCATGCTTTGCAATGCTCCTGTTCTCACATTGCCCGACGGAAACGACGACTTCATTGTCTATTGTGATGCTTCCAACCTTGGTCTTGGTTGTGTCCTTATGCAGCGGGACAAGGTTATAGCTTACGCATCTCGTCAGCTCAAAATCCATGAGAAGAACTATATAACCCATGATCTCGAGCTAGGCGCAGTTGTTTTTGCGTTAAAGATTTGGCGACACTACCTATATGGTACCAAGTGTACGATCTTCACCGATCATAGGAGCCTACAACATATCTTTGACCAGAAGGAACTTAATATGCAAAAACGCCGATGGGTAGAACTTCTCAATGATTATGACTGTGAGATCCGCTATCACCCGGGCAAAGCAAATGTCGTTGCCGACGCGCTCAGTAGACGGAGCTATCTGCTCAGCATTCGTAATACCCAAGCCCAATACGATCTCGAGACCCTCATCCGCGAAGCCCAGCATGCATGTTTTAATGAACGCACCTTGAAGAAGGAGAGAATCTATTATGATGGAGCCCAGCTTGTGAACAAGTCGAATGGAATATTCCACTTTCAGGACCGAATTTGGATTCCTAAGAGAACCAATTTGTGACAAATTTTGATGGACGAAGCCCAGAAATCCCGTTATGCTATTCACTCCGGTGCCGATAAAATGTACCAAGACCTTCGCTACAAGTACTGGTGGCCGGGCATGAAAATGGATATTGCTCTCTACGTTGGAAAGTGCCTGACTTGCTCAAAGGTCAAGGCTGAACACCAAAGACCCGCTGGCTTACTCGAACAACCCCCGATCCCTATGTGGAAGTGGGAGAGTATAGCTATGGACTTCATAACCAAGCTCCCGCGCACGCCATCAGGTCACGACAGTATCTGGGTTGTTGTTGACCGTTTGACCAAATCAGCTCACTTTTTGCCAATACGGGAAGACTACAAGGTAGAACGATTAGCCCGAATCTACACCAATGAGATCATTTGTCGACATGGGATGACTCGCGACATCATCTCTGACCGTGATGCTCGGTTTACCTCACGACCGTGGGAGACGTTTCAAGCGGCTCTCGGTACTACGCTTAACCTAAGTACCGTATTCCATCCTTAAACCGACGATCAGACTGAAATAACGATCCGTACTCTTGAAGACATGCTCCGTTCGTGTGTCATAGATTTCGGTGGTAATTGGGATGCATACCTGCCTTTAGTCGAATTCGCGTATAACAACAGTTATCATCCCAGCATTCAAATGGCACCATTCGAGGCTTTATACGGAAGAAAATGTCGATCGTCTATTGTGTGGCACGAGATCGGTCACTCGCAACTAACCGGTCCTGAGCTATTACAAGAAACAACCGACAAGGTCCTCCAAATAAGAGACAACTTGCTGAAAGCTCGAAGTCGACAGAAAATTTATGCTGATAGACGACGCAAGCCCCTTGAATTTGACGTTGGCGACTACGTACTCCTAAAGGTATCACCTTGGAAGGGTGTGGTCAGATTCGGCAAGAAAGGGAAACTAGCGCCTTGATATGTTGGACCCTTTAAGATTCTGGAAAGGATCGGAAAAGTCGCCTACAGACTCGAACTACCGGAGGAACTTAGTAATGTCCACCCGACTTTCCATGTGTCAAACCTCCGAAAGTGCCTAGCTAAGCATGATTTAATTGTACCTCTCGATGACCTCCAAGTAAACGAAACACTACACTTCATGGAGAAGCCTGTCGAAATCATGGATCGCCAAACCAAGTAGCTCAGACGCTCACGCATTCCTATTGTGAAAGTCCGATGGGAAGGCAAACGAGGCGCAGAGTTCACTTGGGAACTCGAAAGCGACATGAAGGCGAAGTACCCACAGTTGTTTGTTACAGCTTCGGCCTAATTTCGGGACGAAATTCCCTCAACTAGGGGAGGCTGTAACACCCCGTGTTTCGAAAGTCAAAGTCAAGATTGAAGTCAAAGGAAGAAAAGATTGTTAATTGCAATCTGTCTCTCCTTGCTCAATTCCTGTTTTGACTTCTTTGACTTGTAACTAGTCTATTTTATTATCGCTTTAGTTGTATTATGTGGAGTATCTATTAATAATCGCATAGTAATCGCTATTTATCGCATGATTAATCGCTTTATCGCTATCGCAATCGCACTCGCAACTCGAATTACGCATTTTGGTTATTGTTATACGTGTGTGTGCGCCTTATGTGTTACTTGTGCATGTTTATTTATGTTATGTGTGGTAATCAATCGAAACACAATTGAACTCAATCGCAATCGGATCGCAAACGCTAGACGAATATGAAATAAGGATGCTTGTATGTTGATATAGTAGTTGGGATTAAAAGTAATTTGAATAGGAAACTCTGTCGCATCGAAACGCTCGCAATCGCAATCGAAACGGCAAAACTCGTTGCACCGAACACTCGAACCAAGCGACTGATCGATCAGGTAACCAGCCGTTCGATCGAGCTGCCGCTCGATCGGCCAGCTGTTCGACCGGGCTGCCACCCGATCGGCCAGCCCTTTCCTCTTTGGGAAACCCTATAAATACCCCCTGTCACCATCATACTTTCCACTTTTGGAAACTCTCCTCCTACCAGCTCATCTTCCCCACTTTTCTTCAGATTTCTCGAGATTCTGGTAAGATCTCATCCTAAATCTTGTACTTCCTTAATCTACACACACTCCTACACCTTTCTATCTTTTGAATCATAACTTTTAACCGTGAAATCATCAAAATTCAAGGTGTTCAAGGAGGACGTCATCATATGTTCTTGAGAACTTCATGTTTTGGCCTCAATCCACCAAGAACAACTTGGATCTAACCGATCTCCACATAAACAAACAAAGATCTTTCATAGATCTAAAGATATCCACAATGAAAAAGATTGAAATATGGTTTTCCAACCTTCTTTCAACTCTTATACACTCAATGCATTCAAAACCAATAGAATCGGAGCTTGTGCCGACTTACTACTCATTCTTGTGGTTGTGTTGGTTCAAGATCTGGATTCTATCCACGAGACTACCGATTTCAGATTAAACATGAAACACCGTCTCAAACAGTTAACTAGTCGGATTTAGGTGATTCCTGTCCGATCAGGGGTACCAAGTATTGACAAGGTTTGTGTTGCTTAATACGTTATCAAAACGTCTCGATAAAACGACAAACAATCAAAATAAACAAGTGTAAGACGAACATGGTCGACCAGGACGGAGTGCCGTTCGATCGAACTACTGTCCGATCGGACAGCTATCCGAACGACCGGTCAACCCGAACGACTTGCACCTTGGTCCCACCTTAGTTTTCAAATCAACCTTTAAGAGTTTTGGGAACACCGAACGGATTGCCGTCCGATCAAGTTACCACTCGATCGACCGACCATCCGACTATGAGATGTTTCGAAACTTCAACACTTAAACAATTTTCAACATGTTCAATGCACAAGGGATGTCACCCGATCGAACAACCGTCCGATCGAGTGACAACCTGCTGTGAACTTGTTCTCGCTGAAGTGCCCAACCTATTGGACTGTCGCCCGATCGAACGGTCGTTCGATCGATCGACCTGAAAGGTAGAGATACTTCTATGTTTTCAAAATGCTACAACGAAAACTTCAAAAGTCAAACCATCATACACGAACACATCTTTCTCAAAGGAAGTAACAATCCACTCGAACGGTCATCCGACCGGACGACCGTCCGAAGGGACTGTCACTCGAGCGACCGGCAGTCCGAACGGACTACCATCCGATTGAACTGCTGTCCTATCCACTTGCACTTTGTATCGTTTTACGCGCCGCTTATCGTTATACTATCAACCTATTCAAGCTAACCCTACTCTCTAGCGCTCCCTTCAATCCATCAATCGCTATGAGTATACTCGATCCCTTTTTGCTTTACGCACTTTTGGGTGTTACATACGTTACATATACGAAAATCACATCGAACACACTACGAAATACTTTAAACGCTAACCGTTATCGCATGTATACGTGACTTAATGAATGCTTGTTTGTTATGTTTACACATGGAATGCTGTCTACCTGCCTTAACAACGATAGTACTATTATTTTGGACTCAGCACCTGTTCACTCAGGGCTTGTTAAGGACAATTACCTACATGGCTCACAGTGGTGAGTATGTATCGCGAACTGTCTTGGGCAGTCAACCCGCAGTCATTGGTATCGATAGGTTCATGTCGATAACTAACATGCCTCATTTTACACAGTGTACGTGTTGGTTATGCGTAATGATTTCGAACTCTATATGCTATTATTAAACTTGTATGCTCGCCTTTACACTATGTGTATTGACTTTTACTTTAATGTATGTGACAGGTGCTTAGGATGCTTATTTTCTTACTTTGGTGTGAAATCGAGGCTAGGAAAGACCTAGGTCAACAATAAACAATTGTCCGTAATGAAAATCTGGGTGGTCGGAATAGAACAATTTAACTAGATCTTTTCTGTAATAATTGTATTATCATTTATGACATGGTATGGGACGTGTTGCTTTAAATATTTGGTAAATACAGTTGATATGGAAACTTCTGGACAATCTGTTTCGCTCAGTGCCACGCCCCGATGTTTCCGCCATCGGTTGGGGTGTGACAAAAGGGGACTCATGTCGAGTCATCTGGAGAGAACAAGCGGAAGTTCTCCGACTTCAAGAAAGGTACCCAAGGAAACAACGGTGGTAACAAGAAGAGAGATGCGAACCCACCAGCCGAGGTCAAGACTGGTGCTGCGAGTTCTGAGAACAAAGGGAAAGGTTACATGGGCACTTTGCCTAAGTGTGATGTATGCCTGTTACATCATGTCGGCCCATGTAGGTATAGGAAGTGTGAATCTTGTGAGAAGAATGGTCATTCAAAGGAGACGTGTTGGGTTGGTAATGGTGGCCAGACAGGTAATGGTAGTGGCAGTGGAAACCGTGGTGGAAACGGTAGTGGGTATGGAAACCGCAATCAAGGAGGAAATGGCGGTAATATGAATCGAGGTGGTTCTGGAAACCAATTCGGTAATGGAAACCGCAACCAGAACAACAACCAAGGTGGTACTGGAAACAAGCAAGGATGCTATAGTTGCGGAGATATTGGGCATTTCAAGCGTGATTGCACAAAGAACAACCAAGCTCAGGGGAGAGTTTTCAACATAGGAGCTAGGGAAGCTCGCCAAGATCCGAACGTAGTGATGGGTACGTTCCCTATCAACCAACACTTTGAATCTGTACTGTTTGGTACTGGTGCCGATTATAGCTTTGTATCCCTAGAATTTAAGAGTATACTTGGGTTGGTAGCTAGTAAGCTAGATATTCCGTATTCAATAGAACTAGCTAATGGAAAGCTAGTAGAAGCAAATGAAGTCATTAGAGGTTGTGTAATAGAGCTTGGGAGCATGAGTTTACGCTGGATCTTCTGCCAGTCGAGCTGGGAAGCTTTGATGTGGTAGTTGGGATGGATTGGTTATCGAGCAACCGAGCTGAGATCGTATGCCACGAGAAGATAATCCGAATCCCGTTGACGAATGAAGAAACGATTGTAGTGCATGGAGAGAAGCATGATACGCCTATAAGTATTATCAGTTATTTGAAGGCCCGAAGATGTTTGCAGAAAGGATGTGTTGCCTTCTTGGCGCACATTGTGGATAAAGAAGCCGAAGAGCCGAAGCTGGAAGATATCCCAGTTGTGAGGGAATATCCTGAAGTCTTCCGCGAAGACTTGCCAGGATTGCCGCCGCAAAGACAAGTCGAATTTCAAATTGACTTAGAATCTTTCCTGCAGCATAGAGTATGTTTGGATATGTCAAGGTGTTCAGTATCATCCGCAAATCGCTTGTCAGTTTTTCCCAAAGTAGAATCTTTCCTGCAGCATAGAGTATGTTTGGATTTGCCGAACAAAATAAGTCCTAATTTCACAAGAAATAAATCCAAATCGGTAACTATGAACTTACTTGTGATGAATCACTCGCATGCTAGTCAGCTCGTATCCAGATATGTTAACATCGCCTTCCTGCTAAAAGCCCTATATAACGGAGGTAACATGTGAATGACCAATCAATCATATCGGACTCCTCACCTTTCTCACATGCATAAGTCTCATCCACCTCCACCGCATCCCCCACCGCCAGCGACGGAGAGGACGACGACAACGATAAAAATGGGGAAATACATTTACTGATTACAACGTTGAGACTAATTCACAAACCGATGGTGCAATTGGAGACCAAAGGGTTAGGGCTTTGGAGATGATCATTTAAACAGACCTCTCGTTGCGTATTCGTGCTGCGTAGAGAGAAGCTCTTAAGAAGGAGAATCTTAAGGACGAATACCTCCGTGGGATGGAAAACCAGTTGGTACCCAATAAGGAAGGAACATTGTGTTTTATGAAACGAATTTGGGTTCCCCTCTTTGGTGGTCTTAGAGACGTGATTTTTAATGAAGCTCATAAATCAAGGTACTCGATCCACCCAGGATCGGAAAAGATGTACCAAGATTTGAAGGATTTCTACTGGTGGCCAAGACTGAAAGGTGATGTTGCAACTTATGATGGAAAGTGCTTGACCCGTGCCAAGGTAAAGGCTGAATATCAGAAGCCTTCAGGTCTCCTGCAGCAACCCGAGATACCCATGTGGAAGTGGGAACAAATCTCGATGGATTTTATAACAAAGTTTCCAAGGACACCCAGAGGTCATGAAACGATTTGGGTAATCGTAGACTGTTTGACAAAATCTGCGCATTTTTTTGCCAATTAGAGAAAAGGATAACACGGGTAAGCTAGCTGAGCTGTACATAAGGGAGAAAGTTGCACGTCATGGAGTGCCTATCTCGATTATTTCTGACAGAGATGGAAGATTTGTGTCAAGGATTTGGCAATCTTTCCAGGAAGCGTTTGGTTCTCAGTTGAATTTGAGCACTGCCTTTCATCCGCAGACGGATGGTCAGAGCGAGAGAACGTTTCAAACGATTCAGGATATGTTAGAGCTTGCGTAATGGACTTGGGTGGCAGTTGGGACACTCACCTACCTGTGGTAGAGTTCTCCTATAATAACAACTACCATACAAGCATTCAAGCTGCACCGTTTGAAGCTCTTTACGGACGTAAGTGTCGATCGCCGTTATGCTGGGCAGATGCGGGCGATAGACATCTAGTTGGTCCCGAATTGGTTCAATAAACGACAGATAAGATCATACAGGTCCGAGAGCGCATTAAGGCGGCTCGTGATCGACAAAAGAGCTACGCGGACCAAAGAAGGAAACCTTTGGAATTTGAAATGGGAGATATGGTTCTGTTAAAAGTCTCACCTTGGAAAGGTATGGCACGCTTTGGGAAGCGTGGAATGTTAAACCCACGATTCATTGGACAGTTTAAAATCCTGGAGAGGATTAGTCCTGTAGCATATAAGTTGGATCTACCTGCGGAACTTAATGGAGTTCATGATACATTTCATGTATTCAACCTGAAGAAGAGTCCAACACAGGAAATGGTGGTTATTCCTGCTGACGAAGTTCATATTGACGACACACTCCATTTTACTGAAGAACCCGTTGAGGTCACGGATGGGAAAATTAACAAAACTCGAAGGAGTAGTGTTAAACTTGTTAAGGTTCGACGGAATGCACGTCACGGCCCGGAGTTTGCTTGGGAGCATGAAGACCGCATGAAAGCGAAATACCCACATTTATTCCCTAACACCCCTGCTGTTAATAGAAAAGCTTAAAATTTCGGGACGAAATTTTCTTAACAAGGGGAGAATGTGACATTTGTCAAAAATCCAGGTATCCGTACAATTAATTAAACTTGATTAGTGTTTAACGACTGTGCTGAATTACAATTAACTGCTTTCTGATTTCTGCCATACACATACATGTGCATCACATATTGCATAATGTCATATCAATATTACATGAAAGCTATATTGCCTGAATGATGCACAAAGCACAGTTAGCACAGTAAAGGGATAAACCAATAAATGCTGACAAAACTTAGCACATAGACAGACAGTGTTTTGAGACCCAGTATGAACCAAAAACTAAGTACTACACTAGTATAGAGTGTAGGGAAGTAAGGATCACAAAACTGCTTTTCTAGGTGATAGTTTAAGTGCCGGAAAGTGCCTAAAACTCACCCAAAGTGCTGAATTTAGCAAAATTCAGCATAAATCAGCATTTAAACACATTAATATTATGTAGAAACATGATAAAATGGTCCTGAATGCTTTCCTAAGTGTCGGGAATTAAAAGTGTCACAAAAGGGTACATAAAGAACACTAAACTGCAAGTTTAGCACTTTAACGAATCAATGTCCAACCGAACAACCGGACACTACCCGAAACACCAACTTTACACTAGAAGCACTGTTTTAACATTTCCAAGCTATTTATGATCCCCGAACATCATAACACCCTATAAAATATCAAGTAACTAACATAACTAACACTTGATATTTAACCTTAAAGTAACTATTATGGTTAAAGCCTACTCTACTACCCCCCCCCCCTATAATCGGCCATACCTCACCACCATGCTTCAAGATTTTATTTCAATAATAAATTGGATCTTGTCTCTAAAGTATGAACATATTACACATAAGTTAATGAGGTAAGATGGTTATAAAGAGAACATGCAAGATCAAGACTCATAACCTTTCACACTTGATCTCTCTCCCTCTCTTGCTCTCCCTCTCGGCCGAACACAAGCCACACCACCACCACCTTCAATCACTCATCTTCATCCATTCTAAGATCTTACAAGGGTGTTAAAGTTCATACAAAGGAGCTTGGTGTCTTTGGATCTTGAAGGACCTTCTCTATTTGCTTTTATCATCTTGATTTCTACTCTTGAATCATACCTAGCCTTGTGCTAGTGGTAAGATCCTTGTACACTCTATGTTACATCTAATTTAAGTGGTTAATGATGAATCATGATAAAAAATATCAAGAACACTAAAGAATCATATGAAGTGAACATGAACATAAGCTTGTTAAGTAAAGATATCTTCATGAATATAAGTTGTTATGCTTGTTGATCTTTGATTGTTTGTAGAAGTGATGTTAATCATCATAAGGTCTTGCTAAATCATGATTAAAAACATAGTTTAGCAAGATGTGAAAGTATAAATTAATGTAGGATGATGGATCATCCACACTTAAAACATGAACTTGAAAGAAGTAATGTTTTCTTGAAAAACCATGATTAAAGTGAGTTGTTGATCATATGGATCTAAATATTTATGAAGGATTTCAAGGAAACCAAGTTAAAAACATAAGTTTCATATAAACTTGGTTCTTACCTAAACAAATACTATTTTTGGTGGTTAAACAAGTGTAGAAACACTTGTATAACAAGAAGATTTCATAAGGAAACATTTTTTTGTAAAACATGATTACAAGTTTTAAACATTTAAATTCTTCAAGAATGATGTTTTTATATAAACAACCACACTTTAAAGGGTAACTAAACTCACTAAACACACTACCAAGTTACTACAAATTTTCATAAACTTTCAAGTTCATGTAGTGGTAGATTAAGCATGGTTTTGGAAAATTGGTAAGTGTAAGTTGTTTAGAGTTAATTATGAATTGATTGTGATGATTTTACAAAAGAAAATGATATGCTTGAAAGCATGGAAACCTCCATTTTTAGGGGAAACTATGGCAAAATTTTCTAAAAATATTAACACATAGAAAAATGTTTTAAACAAATATTTACAAGTGTGTTTTAACCATGAGATTTCCATATAAACTTTGCCATAATTTTTGTTACAAAAATATAAGTATTGAAGGTTGGTTTTTATAAATAAAAGTGGTTAAATATATATTTAGAATATATATATACAATGAAGACACACATGTGTGATTATTTGTATACTTTGTGTAATAGTTATATTATTTTAGGACTTGAAATAATATAACACATCAAAATACCAAGGATTACCATCCAAAATATTACCAAAAATCCCAAGGAATAAGTATATAAGTTACACACAAAATATTGGCGAAACCGAACAAGAGATGTAACTTACAAAATATTCCGGAACTTAATTCGCAAGTATACTTTGGTAAATAATATTTTGGATACAAAGGAATGAAAATGTGATTTTCACAATTACTTCAAGAGTATATCATATTTTGACAAGAAGGAAAGTATATGATTTTTGGTGAATAAAAATATATATGTGTTTACTTGGAATTTGTAGAAAATATATTATTTTTGGGAAAAATAGGTATTTTCTTGAGTAAACTTAAAATACATTATTTTTGGGATAAAAATAAGTTTATATATATTTTCTAAATTAGACTTGAAAATATATTATTTTGGAACTACAAATATTTTTGCCAAAAGAAAGATTATAAATAATTTTTCTAAGTGATACTTCTTAAATATATATTTTGGAAATATATATGTTTGTAGGATCGTTTTATCGACCGAAACGAGTCGTTCAGAGGTGTTCTTGTCAATACGAGAGGCGGAAACTAACGTATTGAGTTCGAGACAGCTTGATATTAACTTTAATTGTCTTTTTGATTGATATAACAGCTTTTTACAGCGAGTAGACACTTCGGCAGCAGTTCGGCACTAAAACCGGAAAGTTACAAATGAAATCACAAGGCTGGTATTTATGGGCTGGCCTATTTCACACGAAATAGTTGAAACGAAATCAGGTTCACACGAAATAGTCATTTCATGCGAAATACCTATTTCTCATTTCGTGCGAAATACCTAAACTACACATTTTCTCGAATAACATGCCCTGATCTTTCTAATCTGAAACAAGACTCGATACAAGAAGGAGTCTATAGACATTTGCACCAACAGACTCCCCCTTGGATGTTGACGAAGTCTTCAGTGTCGAGTCTTCAATCTTCAATCTTTATCAGTCTTCTAGTTTTCTCCCGAAGTATCTGACAATGTAAACCATCCGTCAATCTCTCTCTTCTCTTTATCAACTAATTTCCCCCTTGGATGTTGATCTTTCATCTTCACATATTTTGAATCGCAATCTGACTCTCGAGCTTTCTAATTCTCTTGATCAGATCTCTTGATTCCTTAAGTTCATCAGCATCAACAATTCCAAGATCGTAACCTGGCTTACATTCTGCTCAGGTTTAGACACTCAACCTGTACACATCTCTACCTCAAAATGAATTTCACAAATTTAAAATTTGACAAATTTATATATTACATGCATAAATCCTTTAAAATGATTTAACATTTAAAAAATTCTGATGACCACTTGTAGGCAAAACATTTAAATCTTTTCTCATTCTAAACAAACTCCCCTTCACCAGATGTTCAACATGTTCAGCACTTGGAATTTTGAAAATCAGCTTTTCAACACCAGTTGTCGAAAATAAGATGAAATAAAATCTTTTTGGATTTTTGAATTTAATGAAATGCAGTAAAGA